>JAUCNO010001440.1:1357080-1384464 GCA_032353835.1 Enteromius viviparus
AACTATTCTCTCATTCTGGCGTAATAATCAAGGAATTTTGCTGCCGTACCACGAGTGAAGCAGGCGCAATGATATTACGCCGGAATGAGAGTATAGTGGAGTAAAAAGATAAAAGTTAAATTAAATGAGCACCATTTGCTCTCTCTTTATATATTGCCATTACTGTAAAATGACTGAATCTAAACATAGGAGCCTGATAAAAATGCCCATTTTAAATGAGAATTTCAGATCTCTTCATATAAATACCCATATAAAGAAGCATTATCAACACAGCTAAGTTATATATATCTAGCTACCAGTCCATGTCTCTTTACACTGTTTTCTCATGCATGCATGCACATTTCTATTAGAGCAGTGCTGATTTATACTGTATGAGGCTGATACCTGGAGTTCCAGTCGTTGAGTTTGTTTGGAGGAAGCTTCCCATAACCCTGCGTGAAGTTGGAAGACAGAACCGGACTGAGGCACGAGAAGAAGAGCTGGAACCCCACAAAGCTGCCGGCCACCACATACACCTCTCTCATATCCATCTCTCACCTGCACAAAGAGACATCACAACACACGCCATCACGTCTGTGCTCTTACCAGTCCAGAGCGCAGCAACTGACCCGTCCTTCATCTCACAAACACTGCATTAATCTGTTTGTGAGTGAAGTCGTGGAGTGACAAAGTAAGTTATTAAACGTGCAATGTTGTGAATGAAGTCATTGTTTTCAAAAGTTCAAAGAAGATTAACAAGGAGGGCGGTGCATGTGAGAGAAGGAACGAGAAACACTAATCGTAATCATTTTAATAATTACTTACTTTTTTCTGAAAATATATAATTTTATGTTTCTGTTTGCTCTACAATAGTCTCAATATAATCTGTTTGTTCATAAAAAACATTTTAAGAAGGGCAAAAAGAACAAATAGCTTATTACATTTACACACATTTATATTTACATATTCAGCATTATTTTATGAAGATTCACAAAACATTCTTAAGAATTAAATTCTGTCATTCTGCTTTTTTTCGAAATAAGAACATTTTGTAATTTATTCCAAAAAAAACAAAAACGTTTTGTTCTATTTTATTAAAATAGTTCTTCAAATAAAGCCTAAATAAAGTTGATAACCTATATTGGTCTAAAATATTTTAAATAACAAATTGTTTAATAAATAAAGACAAAGATAAATAAAGATAAAATGTTTATTTTTTGTTTAATTTTAAAAAAGACATCTAAAGTATACTGTTATAGATAATTATTATGAATAATACCATTTTATTAAATAAATAAAAATGTTTTATTAAATTAAATTTAAATGTTTTCATTTTATATATTTTATATAAAATATAGCTTATTCACACATTTGGCAATTTAACTTTATTTTTAAGCAATTTATTTTATACATTGGATTTAACATATGACACACAGTTCTTCATTAAAACCCACATAAAATATAACTCTCAAAAGAAAAATTAAAAGAACAAATTTAAGACATTTTAGATGCACAGGAAACAGCTTATATCTCAGGTCAGTGTCTCCAAATCTCAGAAAAATCAGCTCCAGAGGCAGGAGGAATGTAATAAGTGTGTGTCTGATTATAGAGTGGGTCACTGACCCCCAGCATGCTGAAGGGTCATATTGAGTCCTCTGGTATTCTTCAAGCTGTATCACTGTATCAAGAACACACACACACACACACACACACACACAGCAGAACTACTACACTGTACATCAATGTCTCTGTAATAAAACATTCCTTCAACATATTCATCTATCAATAAGATAACTATCGTCTTTTAACCTAAAGCAACCAAAAATAAAACATTTTATTCATACTAGTAAAGCACTATTCTTAGTACCGAACGCATGATTTTCCAAATACGTTGGATTCTTCCACACAAATGTCCGGCTGTTCTTTTCACATTCTTAAGCATGGAGCAAACTGTCCGCATTTACTTGACCTTCCAGAATCCATTGCGAAACCCCTCATGATCGGGTCTAATACACAAACAATGGGCTCAAGTGCAGTAATCCCACCAAAAATGTGTGTAAACATATAGCTGTACTTCATTAAGATTAAACTAACAAAGGTTTAAATCATTTACCCATGTAGAGACAATAGGACATTGATTAAAGCGGAGATTGGGTCATGATGAGATCGGCAGTGTCCCAAGTTAACACTTTCATTGTAAATCTATTCACAGACTAAAAAAGGTGGCTGGCTGATCTCCTGTGAAGCACATTCTCAGTGACGCATACCGAAGAGAGGGAATGTGCTTCAGGTAGCCTAACCGTTCAGAAACAAACAACCACCACACAGCTGGGAATTAATACGATTTGGGAATAGCCTAATGCACAAATGAATGTCAACTCCATAACATGACACTAGACTAGAAGATATTTCTATAACAACAAACCAAATGCATATAAGTGCTTATGGCTCATTCCTGAACTTTTGACATGTTGCCCTTTAGGCCAACTACTATGAAGTGTGAACATCAGCTGAAGGCTGACTTTTATAAACGTGTCTTAAGGAAGCAGGTGTGTGGTTGATCTATTTATCACTTCACACCTGTGCACTATGAGAGGAGAAAGGTTCAATGTCATCATGCCATTATACTGAACATGACACGCTGGAAGAAAATCAACAAGCCAAAGTACCTGGATACCTAGGACTTGCCAACACAAATAGTTTGCAGTTTATCTTTGTGGTTAAAAAATAATATGATTGTTTCTGAAATAAGCTCTATAATAACTACCTTTGTCCTTATATCTCATCTTGACCTAAAAATGTAATTTCTGATCTTTTAAGTGTCACTGTCCACTCACACACACACACACAAACATATATAGATAGATAGATAGATAGATAGATAGATAGATAGATGATAGATAGATAGATAGATAGATATTAGTATAATGTTTTATCTCTTTGTAATTGAAAACCCTAAAATATAGATGCACATAGTATATACACATATATAGGACATCTTTTATATTGCTTTTGTGCCCTATGTGTTTTATATATAGGTCTACATTATAAATATTTCAATTGTATATATTCAGTTTTAGAGGGAGAAGTTAAAAGTCTGGGTAGCCCAAAATACAGTGATTTTAGCAAATGCTAACATTTCAAAACTGAATAAACAGGTAAAATGTATTAAGTACACAATTACACAGTTTAAATATATTTAAATCTTCCCTTTAAAAGCAGAAGGAACCTTTTCCTTAATAAAATCAGTCAAATATTTGTGAAGTAGGCTATTTTTAAGAAGCTGTATGACAAGAAACGTGTGACAAAGCAAGGAAAAACAGCTATCGTATACGAAATTATGCGGAAGCTTGCTCCACTGAGCAAGTCTAGTTTCGGCCGAATAACAAAGCAACAGATAGCGATTCTAAATTTGAATTCTACATTCACGAAAACTCCAAAAGAGAGCGGCTGCGTCATAATAGAACAGTACGTCATAATGCGGTGCATAATAATGCGTAACCGTCCCCGATTCTCAAACTCGCTAACAATAACAAAACGAGCACGCAGTGAATCCTGCCGTCTTATCGCAAGAAAATGTGTAGCATGTGCAGTGCACCAGAAAATTCTGCATTTATAAGTGACTCGAATGAGTATCCAAACCAGCTCCTGGGCGCTAAACTTTTCTTTTCTTCTTTCGCCCTAACAATTGCCATGTAACGTTAAATAATGCATGTGTGACAGGTGCAGAGAGCGATGCTTCTGTACACACACGCTTCGCGAATGACATTTACAGTGTCCATTACCTGATAAGAGTCTCATAGGTCTGTGTAAACGTGTCCAGATCCTGTTGTCTGCTTTCTTCTGTCCACGAACCCAGTTTTATCTGGATGGCGACGGCTAGCGAGCGCTTCGCTCACTCGCTGTCTTCAAACTCGCGCGTCGTCGGTAGCGTGCTTGCAAATAAACCTGTTCTTCTGGAGCGAGGCCATTTCCCACCTTTAAAAAACACGCAAAGATTTCGTATAGCTCCACCGAGCCCGCTGCGGCAAACACTGCATTTCTTCACCGTATTGACAGGGTTTGCGGTTACGTCAGCACGGCCCCGCCCACCCCTTCATCTCACACACCCCCTCAAGAAGCCACGCCCATCATTCCAAAGCAACTCGTTAAAACCCACAGTACGAGAGAATAATCTATCTACAAAACATTTGTATTTGTAGTATATTTTCTATCATATGACGACCACGTAATGCGAAAGATAAAGCAAAAAGAAAAACAAAAAAGATTCTATGCAACAGTATGCAGTTTTAAGATTCAACAAGCTGTCTTAAAGGAACAGTTCACCCAAGAATGAAAATGCGTTATAAATGTCCTCACCCCTCTGGCCATCTTATATGTGGATGTTTATTTCTTCACAATAACACAATTTCAATAAATTTAGCATTACATAATTTGCTCATCAAGTGCAGTGAATGGGTGCCGTCAGAATGAGAGTCTAAAGTAAGTATAAGAGCGCAAATCTGTTCTGATCAAGAAACAAAGTCAACCAAGACACATTGCATGAATCCCTTTTAGGAGAAATGCACAACAGCATGACAGCAGCAGATTTCAGTTTACTGATTGTGCAATATTGACCATCGTGAGGAAACTACTCTGGGAAAACACTGCTGGGGTTTCTTTTGGGTTATTTTTGTTTTTTTGGTTTAAAATCATTTCCAGAATAAAATGGTCTGTCTGTAGTTGTTTATTAAACTTTTCCACCTTAGCTGTAAATGTTGTCATTTCATTTTACAGACATGTAAAAACCATCAGAAGATGGCAGTGAATAGTTCTGCTTGTTATTTAATTCAACTAGCATTAACTACAGTATTTTGGACATCATAATTACTATCTAAAGAACCTCTGTAGTTGCATAACTGTTTTTATAGGTTACATTAGACGTATAATTAGCTGGAGAGCTTTTGTCAAGCAAAGATCCTCTGAAATATGAAGTCATAATGCATATAGAAATATAACACAGAATCAGATGCATACAATTGTAGTTTTCGTCAGCCAGTCACATGGGACTTACATAACAGCACACAGTTATGAGTCAAATCACTTTAAAAGGCTCTTTTTAGTCGCATATTGTAACTTAAATGGAGCAGGCCTCCAGCAGTCAACAAAACCTTTAAAAACAATGTAACAAAAATAGTCAGAGGCATGTCACGCTTTTACTTTATTCAATTACCCAAAACACAGATCAATGACTCATTGGGTGTATATAAATAAAAATCACCAATGTAACAAATTAATCTGGTGCACAGGAATGGTGTGCAAAACTTGTGATTTTTTTTCTCCTTTTTAAATACAAAAAGACTTGTTTGCAAAACTCTACAAATATCTTTTCATTTGGGTGTATGAAAGAAGGAACAAGAGAGCTGAGAGCTACAGATAAAAGATTTTTAAAGATGAAGCATGTAATTTCTTTCAGTCTCTAGAATTATAAATAAACCATTCGCAGCTTGATTTGTCCAAAATGTGTGTAAATATATATATATATATATATAGCAAGAAAAAGTCACAGCCATATAGTATATATATATTTATACTATATGGCTGTGACTTTTTCTTGCTCTTATTCTTTGAGAATCCTGACCAGCCTAAAACTGAAGCATTGGCTCAGCCAATAGCATGAGTTTGGGGCGGGGCTTTCTATTTGTCCGGCCAATAGCAGAGGTTTAGGAAAACTTTTTTGAAAACAGTCATTGCTGTAGTAATTCCATTCCCTAGCGGTAAAAAATTGCAGACTTCACCTTTAATGGAGTGTTTTACGCGTGTGAAGGTGTTTTTTAGCATGTGTAGATGGTGCTCTTACAACAGAGACAGTAACTGTACGTAGCACAGAATGTGGCAGAGGCTGGACCTGGTGCCGGGATGTAAAGGCTGAGGGGCATCAGACAGATTAGATGTCACAGTTAATGTTACAAACATTAATTTTCATCGGTTTAGAGTGCAACAATGTGGAGCGTTTACACTCATCTGAATAAAGTACACACAATTTACTTACAGTACCAAACAATTAGTCTAAGTAAACACTATGTTAGAAAAGAAATGTGATTTAAAGGAAACATTCTAAAAAATCTGAAACATTTTTAACAGAGCTTAATAAAATGAAGTGCACAACACTTGGTTACAACAGCACATACAGCAAACTCATGAAAGAAAAAAAGCATTTGAATCTGTGAGCATGACTTTATTTTAGCTGCCTGAGACACTTAACCATTTGCTCAAAATTCCCCCCTGTTTAATTTCTTAAAGAAGTAGTTTATACAGAAAAAAAACATTTGCTGAAAGTTTACTCACTCTCGGGCCAGCCAAGACTTAGATTACTTTTTTTCCTCATTGCAAAAGATTTGGAGAAATGTAACATTTCGTTTCCTCATCAGTAAATCCTCTGCAGGGAATGGGTGCCGTCAGATTGAGAGTCTAAACAGTTGATAAAAACATCACAACAATCCACAAGTAATCCACACCGCTCTAGACCATCATGTTAAGGTAAAAGATGTGTTTTTAAGAAGCAAATTCATCATTTAGGTGTTTTAAATTCAAAAACTGTTGCTTCTGGCCAGAATATGAGTCTATAATCCATAATAACGCTTGCGGCAGTAAGAAAGTTCAACTCCTGTTGTCCTCCACATCAAAATCCACTGATATATTTATTTAGTAATTTGTTTTCTCTGTAATTTTCACGGTGCTGGATCAGTGCAGATTTCTCTCCAGATTCAGAATTTTTAGATAGAGGACTTATTTCAGCTGGAATTACAAGCTTCAAGTTAAAACATGTTAAAGATTAATTTGTGTCTTACAAACATGCTGATCTCCAGTAGTCAAGACATTAATGATGGACTGGGGTCTTGTGGGTTACTTGAGGATTATTGCAATGTTTTTATCAGCTGTTTAGACTCTCATTCTGAAGGCACCCATTCACTGCAGAGCATCCATTGGTGAGCAAGTGATGTAATTTCTTGATTCTCTTCTGACGTAGAAATAAACATCTTACATATTAGACAGCCTGAGGGTAAGCCCCATTTTTTCAGTTTTGGGTGAACTATTCCTTTAACACACTTTCCTTATTTTCTGATGAATGACTCATCAGGGCATGCTCTTCCAATAGAAAACGATGTGTCTTTATTGTTCATCAAGATGTAAAACCTCGCTCTACTACCCAAACAACTTTTCTTTTTGTCTTTCATCACCCAGGCAGTGCAGGCTATTGATTAATATCAATTAGTCATCAAATAGCTCAAGTAATGTTAAAATCCTACTGCATTACCAGGCATCCTGTGCTGTTCGCAAGAATTACTTCATTGCAGGGACATTTCATAACATCATCACTGTAACATAACAGCTATAGGTTTTGACTTGCTAACCAGTGTTGTGCAAAATTCAGAATTGGTTCTCTTTCAATGACCCCATACCACAGGAAGTTAAACTGGAATGACAGGAAGAAAAATCTATCTATCTATCTATCTATCTATCTATCTATCTATCTATCTATCTATCTATCTATCTATCTATCTATAACATATCTATCTATCTTTATCTATACATATCTGTCTATCTGTCTACCTATCTATCTGAATATGATATTTAACTTTGCCTATATGTAATTTTATATCTAGATAAAAAGTTTTGAAAAACACAAAATAAATGTTAACAGTAACTGTACACTCCTTAAGGGTATTATTAGAATAGCCTATTATATAAAAAAGAGCTCTTTATTTACAAAAGTGCCAATAAAATAAAAATAAATAAATAAATTACTTTAAAAAAGTTTTATAGAGTTATAAAAATTGTTAATGTTAAACAAAAAAAACTTAAACTTTCAAAACCTTTAATTTCTAGTTAAAGATTACTGTACAGAATTTCTTCAAATTTCAATCCATTTTAATTCTATTTCCTTACATTCAAATTGCTTGAACCTCAATTCCGAGTTTGCTTCCTCAAGATTAAATTTAGGAAATCAAAAGGCTTCTTCAATTCAATTCTGAATGGAGCACAACCCTGTTAACACACGGTGACATGAATGTGAAAAGGTTACTCACTATACAGGAAAGAAACTAGCTGACCTCCAGTTACCACATTTTTGAAAACCTTCATAGAAATACCAACAACAATACAGATGCTGTATTTAACGTTCTGTTGACGTGATGGGGCACTTTTCTTGAAATGAAAAATCCAATCCATACTTTGATGAAAAACTGTAAGAATGTCTCATGTCTGAAAGCCTTGTGTTGTGTCTGGGGAGACATTAATGAAAAGGTCTTCACGTCAGACTGTGCATTACATCTAGCTGGTGGAAAAATCCTCGCGAGCACGAACCGGAGACTAAAAATGAAAAAGAATGCTGTGGTTGATTTTTATGTGCCTAGTCATTCTATCTGTCAATTCCTTGCCAAGCATCCAAACATTATTATAAGAGCTGGTATCAAGAACGTCTCCAAGTTTAGAGGCTCTTTCCTCGATGTGCACTAACAGGACGTCCAGTTAGCTGATGCTGATGAGATTGTCCCAAGTGCATAGTGAATATGACTCAAAAACAAACCAATAGATACTTATGTCGTTTTTTAAAACCATACGCTGATATGATATGAGTATAAAAACATAACTTGTAAACTCCAACAGTGCTAGGGTGAACATACATCCTCTTTTTCTTAGAAATGTCAAAGCTGGGGTTTCTAAATTGCCTAAAATGTCCAGGTTTTGGCTTTGTTTTCCTATTGGTATATTGTTATACATTATATGTACATGTATTTGCATTACTTTGATGTTCTCTGTAGATCCCGCCTTCTTACGTGCCATGATTGGTCGATTTTATACAATGCCTGCATTCTATTGGTCAAAGTACTTTTCAGTCATTACTTTCAGCAAGTATGAAAAGAAGAGACAAAACAAAGGTAAAACATTGAAATTTTAGGCAATTTATAAACCCTTCCAGGACATGTGTCAGAGAAAGAGGACCCTAATGATCAAATAGGAACAAAACAGACATGCCTTTAACCAAAAAGCCAAAAAAAACAAAAACAGTGCATGTATTTACATACGAACTGACACTGCAGTAAAAATTGCAGCCAGAGTTCTGAATTTCAGCCAAAAGCTGATCAAGTCTTCATCGGTTCCCCAGGAAGTAGGTCGGGTTGGTTTTGAGAGGTCCGAACAGGTGTGAATCCTCCACCTACAGTCCAAACAAACTCTCTGGCAAGAGAAAGACGCCTACCTGTGATTTCTGGCGTTTGGGATCTCCAAGCGGGCGCTCTAAAAGTGCATCTCATGGTTTGTTTGAGCGGTTTGTGGAGGCCCTATCGGCAGCATGGAGGAATATGGAGGATGAGGGGTTGAAGGTGAGGAAATCTAGACCTGCGTGGAGTAGGAGCGGTGCAGAGCGGCGGAGCGTCCCGCGGAGTGGGCGGCGCAGTGGCGCGCGTGCTGGGGCGGCTGGTCTAGACTTCGCTGGAAATGGAGCGAGACGGTATGAGGACATCGGGGGGGACGGGGAACCGATGAGGCTGATGGTCATGTGATCTCAGTGAATGGAGATCCCCTTGGAGTCTGTAAGGGGGGAGAGAGAGAGTGTGAGGGGAGAGAAAGAGAAAGGATGAGAAACCAAGACTGAAAGGTGGAAACTGTGTTCGGATAGAGTAAAATTAGTGATGCACCAAAATTCTTTTTTTTTTTACTGACACACCAAAAACCGAGATTAAATCGGAAACCAAAAGTAACATATATTTAATACTCAACTAGTTAATACACACATTTAAATAGTCTACTTGTCAACTTTTTACTAATACTGTTTTTGTAATAACTTACGATAATACTGTTTTTAATAATACTATTTTTTTACTATAATCTACTACAATTTGGATGAAATACAATCATTTAAACAATGTCTGTAATAAACGGGTTTATTTAAACAGATTTGAAATAATGAAGATATCATGAGCAAGTTGCGAAAATACAGTGAATATGTAATATAGTGCTAATATTTATCACTCTAAAGTTATTTTTTCTAGCTAACTGTTGTGTCTATTTTAACTGAAGGACTTTTCTGAGGTAAATGTGCCACGATGAGCCTGATGTCTGTAGTGATCACAGCACTGTGTTTTCTTACAGAAAAAATTCCGAATTCTGATAAAAAACTGTGATAAAGTCACAATTATTTACAATTATAATTTTTTTTCTTGCAATTAGTTTTCTTCATTACTGTGTCTATATCTCACAATTACTGCTGTCAAACGATTAACCAAGAACAAATGTTCTGTGTATAATTATTATAGAAATAACTAAATACACACACATATTGATATATATTTTGAGAATATTTTCCTGTATTTACATGTCTATATTTATATTCCTAATTCATATTATTAATAAATATATTTAGTATATAAACATAGCATAAGTTTCAGACATATATACTGTACGTGTGTGTATTTATATATACAATGAATATACACAGAACGCACACATATATCATGTAAACAAACTCATTTATTTTGGCTGGGATTAATTGTGATTAATCGTTAGACAGTACTACTCACAATATAATGATAATGTAAACAAAGTCTGTACTGCGAAAGTTAGAAGTGCTGGGAGAAAAAGTCAGAATTGCAAGAGAAAACGTTGTATGAGCTTTTTTTACTGTATGGGGAGAAAAGTCAAAATCGTGAGAGAAAAAAACAACTCAATATTTTTAATCTGTGCTGGAAATAGGTTTTCATAACGTGTTCACCAAATAGATGTTGACAGTCAAAACCTGACATACCCGACATTAAACATCACTCAATGGGTCAATGATTTCGGCCCTCCGTGACCCCTCCATTAGGTTGCCAAAATTTCAGTGCATCACTAAACAAAATATAAGACTGAGGGAGAAAAGGGATGACTGTATGGTCAAGGTGACAAAGAGAGGAAAAGAAGGCAAAGTAGTTTCAAAAGTGAGGAGGATGAGGGTGGCCTACGAAGGGAAACTCACACTGCGATAATGTTTCCCAGAATGAACCATCTAATGGCCTTCCGTCTCTGAAGTTCCTCATGCTACACAGTCCACATTCTTGGTCGTAAAGGTACATCTGCTCTAGAGATGTTAAACTCCCATCAACCCACTGAGGGATCAACAAGTTAATGGCCCTAAACATTCTGCTGCTTCTCAGTTACTCTATTTAACAGTAATGTAACATCTCTTCGGTATAAGCAAGGATCAATCCTCCAGAGCGTCAGTGGTGCTGTGGTTGGTGTTTGGGTTGTACAGGTTGGACATGCTAGTAAAGGGAGAAGGAGGGCTGGGTGGGTCACATTAGGGTCCACTGGGTCAAACACAGAAGGTCGGGGTGGGGCGTAATCCATCCCCCTTATGTGTGCAGTCCTGTCACTAACCCACTCCCACCCCTTACCTGAGTGCCACTTAACTTTTCAAGTGGACTCTCTACGCAGGGCAGCGCCACCATGGGCATGCCCAGCACAGACTCAGGGCGCTGGGGTCGCACCGGAGGGGGTGGGGGCTTTGTCTGCTGGAAGTTGTTGATCACGCACGTCACCTACAGAGAGAAGAGAGAGTGAAGAAAGAGAGGGAATAAAGAGATTATTAAGTCACTTACATTTAAGGCAGAACAACAGCGCCATTCACATCAAACATCTAATGAATCTGCCGTATGAATGAATCATTTAAATGAATCTAAACAGCAATACTGTGAAATATTAATACAGTTAATCATAAATGCAGCCGTCAGCGCTACATTATGATAGAAATCATATTAATTTGCTGATTTACTGCTCCAGAAATATTTCTTATTATCAATGTTGAAAACTAGAGCTGTGTATCTCCATAACCGTAATCAACGCGATTGATGCAATACATTAAATGTATATGTATATACAGATGCGATGCGATACGATACAAAATACACTGCTTTCACGAGTTCGAACTTGCTGGTAATACAAAATAGCGAAGCGAGTTTGGCATGCTGTCTGTGGAGAAGGCTCAGGGTTAGAAAGGCTGCCGAGCCCTAGGGGTAACACACTCTAACAGTCTCCCTGGATATGGAACTGAAAGGAGGAGCTGGGGAGGAGGAGGGACACTAAGATCGAGATGCTGAGAGGAGTTTTTGCTATTTATAGGGAGTGACGAAATTTATTTACAAACATTATTTAAATAAAATCGACCAATCACTAGAGGGGTTTGGAAAAATGAATCATTGAACGAATCGTTTGGGAGTCATTGAACGAATAAGGGAAAAAACATGCATGTTGTTTAGGACCCCCAAAAGCAAAATATGAACCTGTACAGTATATGCACTTCTTTACACAAGTATGTTATGTATGACTTGTATTTGCATGCAATTATCTTGTTGAGTGCTGTATTAATCACACCTCGCACGCTCTCACCAGAAAGACAGCGATGGCTCCGCCGGTGAAGTATCCAGCGAGGACGTCGGCCCAGTGGTTGCGGTATTCAGCGACTCGGACCACACCGACCAGCATGGCCAGACACAGTAGAGTCAGACTCAGTGTGGGTTTGGTTAGACGCGTCCCTTTAGTCCTGAACACCAGCGTCACGTACATCTGCAAGAACAGTCAAACACATCGTCACAGGATCCTTCAGAAATCATTCTGATAGGCTGATTTGCTGCTCAAGAAGCAATTTTATGTCAAAAACAGTTTTGTGGAAACCATGATACATTTCTTTACAATTAATTGACCCTAAGCATTTGATTAACATCATACAAACATATATGAAGAGTTCTGACAAAACAGATAACTTGTGTTTTAATAAAATATATATAATCAAGTATTTATTGCGTTTCTGTGTTAGTTAGCTGAGAATTATTTTTTTAACCTAGTCAAAATAACCCAACTGCATTTTGATTGAAATGAGTTTGAATGCACCATCAATAATGTTTTTGCAAATGAGGCCTATTTGCAAAAGCTCTCGCTGCGTCTGAAATCGCTTACTTCTCTACTATATAGTACGCGAAAAACAGCATGCGAGGCGAGTAGTCTGTCCGAATTCATAGCATTCGAAATTCAGTAGGCGAGAAGTACCCGGATGACCTACTGCTTCCAGCCGATTTGTGTAGTAAGCATACCATGGACACTTTCCTATCCCATGAGGCTCCGGGAGAGCAGGCGTCATATTTAAAAAATGGTGGAAAGTGGAGACACAGCTCATTTCAAGTGTAAGCACCTCAGGAAGAAAAAGTTTATTGTGATTAAATTAAACTTGTTTAACATAATCTAAATAAAAAAGCACATACACCTTGGTTTGAGAAGCTCCAGTTCAAGAAATTATTAGTCTGATAGAAAAGATGGAGGAGGCACCTGTTTGACGATCTCAAGGCCAATCGGCACAGCACCGACCAACGGCAGCAGACGTGTTCGTCAGGTTTTGTCTGCTCAGTGTGTTATGTCTGTCTGTTGGCGTTGGTTGGTGCTTGAACATGTATCAGTGTTTGTGCAGTCCTAGAAGGTCTGATAAATGACATTCAGCACTCATTCTGCTGTCTGTATCGGTCTGCGTTTGTCAGTGTGGTGTGAATTGGCCTTTAACCACCAAAACATCCTCGTTAAACCAGATTCACCAGAAAGGACACGCTAAGCCTGTTTGACTGTTTTTGCAGATGACAGGTGCAGGTACCAGAGCACTGGCTAGACCAGTACTAACCGACATAAATCTGTAGTGTGACATGCTTTTTCTCAAAGCTTTGCAGATTGCCTATTGACATCTTAAAAGACAACTATATGATTATGATATGAATATTATTACTGTATTAAAGAATATCTATAAGCTTTTATATCTATAAGCAGTCACTAGCTAACAATCACTATATTTTGTTAGATTGCTTAAAGCTCCAGAGATATACAGCTGCACTATTTAGTTTGTTTGTCAGTTTATAGACAAGATTCAGTCACATCATTAAAACAGCTGTAGGTTCATTGTCCTCACCACTGTATACACTGCAGAATAAACACTCAGGGCTGCGTCTTTGGAGGGAAAGGATTTCCGCGCAGATGCTACTATGAGGGGGTTTCCCGTGCAGGCTTTGCGCTCTGAGATGTACTGTAGGTTGGAATGACAGCCCAGTGCTGTGTAGTTTGGTCTGCACGCTGACAGGAAATGAGGCGTCTGGTTTCCTGTCACTACCTGCCCAGCATTGGCAAAGATAGTGGTGGTGAAGACGCCGAAGGTGTAGACACCTGAGTGACAAGACAGAGATGAGGTTTCAGAAACAAACAGAAAACATATAAAAATTGGATCTGCTAATATGTTGGAGATCATATCTGTGTGGAACATAAAGTAAAATAACTTATATTTATAATATTGGCCTATTTGTTATTGGTCATAAAATAAAATAATATAAAATAAATATATTGGCCATCATATTAATTATTGTTCATGAAATATTATTTGATAATAAATCATATTAAATAATACAATTACAATAAGAGTCATAATTGTATAGGTCATAAAATAAAATAAAATAATTTCATAATTATTTAATAATTTAATAACATATTGGTCACCATATTAGTAATGGTCAAAATTACTTTACAATAACCGTCATTATATTTTTTATTGGTCATAACATTTTATAATAACATGAAAACATTGCAATACAGGTAATTTTATTTGTTATCAGCAATAAAATTAAATATTAAAAAATATATATTTTTATAAATAGCGATAACAGCGTGACAATATTATTCATCTGACATTATTTTAAATATTCCTTTTAATTCTTGTCAATTTGTTTCTATATGCAGTTCTTATGAACTTGCATTAATTCAGAATTATTTGTACTACCATGTCACATTGCATTTCCTAAAATGTAGTAATCTGTGCTATAGAGACACTGGCTCTCTTCCTAGAAGTGTCTCTTTAATTTCTTTGTGTCATATTTCCCATCATGCTCTGCAATGAGCGCTGAAGTACCTAAGAAGCGTATGATGCGTCTCAGCAGAGGGTTGAAGTAACAGCAGTCAGCTGTGACTATAGTCTTCTCCTGCGTGCCCTCTGACCTCATGAAAAACACCATCACCTCGCCGGCCAGAATCTGAGGAGGAGGAAAACACAAATAAAACACACAGTAGCTGCCAAAACATCCAGCACCCCGCTTGTTTTGGCATTATTGAAGCTCCATTTGGTTGAAATCCGAGTGCGCCTACTCTTGCTAAGCAGGCGTTTCCAGAAGCATGAGTCGCTAATAGTCCCTCATTTTCACCGTTCTCAAATGCCAGCATCAGATCCTCATTATTTCTGATCTCCCTGGTTACGGTTATGATGAGTAACAGCTCATCAACGTGACTGATTCTGCTTTGCAATGCAGGAGGTGTGCACACACATCACTTCTTTGGGTTCATATTATCATACTGTGTGTGAATATGGCTTGTTTGCATTGAAAATAGAAATGTAGTAGTATTTTGCCTGTCATACATGGCAGAAGCTGCAAACCATGAACAAAACTATGCAAGGTAAGTACAACCTAGATTACACTGAATCTCAATGAATGACAAGG
The DNA here is from genome assembly GCA_032353835.1 of Enteromius viviparus. Lineage (NCBI taxonomy): Eukaryota > Metazoa > Chordata > Actinopteri > Cypriniformes > Cyprinidae > Enteromius > Enteromius viviparus. Next base: position 1,372,593 of record JAUCNO010001440.1, read on the forward strand.
TTTGTGTCAGCCACTATGGGTTTTGTGCAAAGCATTTACAGCATGAAACTTTAAATTAAATAAATGTGTATAATAGTAAATATAATAATAGTAGTAAATTAAACAAACTACAAAGAATTAAAAAAAAGAATAACAATTAAAAAACACATAGGAAGTGATTAAATTAAATTAAATATGAAAAAAAAGAAATTATGAAGAATGTAAAGTGATAGTGAGTAACAAAGTTATGTTAGAAAAACAAATAAAAAATATAAAATTTAATAAAAATGCATGGGACAGGATGCATGAAAATTAAAATACAATACACTGAAATGATAAAAACAATGTTGTATAACTACACAGTGAGTAAAAATGATCATTTCATGTTGTTGAGATACGAGTGACAAAGTCATGTTAAAAACATTGCATTGGATGTCCAGTATTTTGAAGACAATAACTGGATTTAAATGTATTTTAAAAAACGAGTAACACTAAAAGTCAAGTAAAAAAAAAAAAAAGTTATTAAAATATCATAATTGATTATGCTAAACAATTTTAGCGCTGTGTTGGGCCACTGCATTATGAACAATATAAACGCAGAACAAAAAGTGAGAACTCCTGAACTAGACAGAGTTCTAATGCTGTACGAGCACTGATAGAAGAACCAGAGACCATAAACACAACATCACATCCATTACCTTCAACTCAAAGAGACAGAGAGAGACGTCAGAGATGAGACAGTGAGGGACAGGGACACGGCGTTCACCTCACACATCTCCCAGTTTAGCACCTGACCGCTGACACACACTGACATCAGTCACACACACACACACACACACACACACACTCAGTCCATATGACTCACACACTCCCAGAGAAAGTTTAGAAGCTTTGCAATGATGGAGTAAGGGTGACTGCGTTTTCATTTTTGGGTGAATTGCGGTTTTAAAAGCCAACCGTGATGATGCTGAGGATGTGCGTCTAATACTGAGTGTGTTTTGGTGAGACTGTGAACATCAGTTCAAGTGTGAATAACACGCCATTAAATGAGTTTCTAGATCTTTCCATCAGCTTTTAGTCTGTCATGGGTGATTAAGCTTGTGGCTCATATGGGTCTTATATTAATAAATAATATAAGGCAGATCTCAACACAACGACTCCCAGGTGAGATCAGGAAAGGGTGATGTCCAAACCCTACACAACAATTTGATACAATAGTGAATAATATAAAATCCAATCTAATTTAAACTGATATCTCAGTATTTGTTTTTCTAGATATTTAAAGTCAACATGAATTTGAAACTACCCGTTTACATTTTTAATACGTCCTATTAACAAAAAAGCAAGCGATACATAATATTACAGTACTAAAATGTGTTGCAAATGCAAGGATAAGATAGCTGGATGTTTACACAGGTTAATGTTTGCACATACAGTATATATGCAACTGCTTGTGTGAGTAAGATTTTTTAAAATGTTTTATAATTACACCAATATAAAAAAATTATATAAAAAATGCAGTAAAAACAGTAATACTGTAAAATATTTGTATAATTTAGAACAACTATTTTCTATTTGATTATATTTTTTAAAATGCATATAATTGATTCCTGTGGTGCAGCATCATTACTCCAGTCATCATTTTTCAGAATTCATCTACTCAGTAAGCATTTTATTATTATTATCAATGTAGTACAGATATACGCTTCTCAATAATTTCAAGAAAACATTATTTTTCCGTGATTCCTTGAATAGAAAGTTACAACAAACAGCAATTATTTAAAAAACAAAAAGCTTTTGTTACATTGTGTCTTTACTATCACTTTTGATCAACTAAAATTTTTTTGTTTGTTAAATAAAGTATTAATGTCTTTGAAATAACACAGAAGTCAAGCGATGAGTGTGTGATGAGGCCTGACGCTGCTGCTGCTGCTTCATGTTCTCTTCCAGTGACGCAGAACAGATCCTGCAGCGTCTCTTCCCCGAGGCGGCGAGTGGACATTCTTGCCCCGACAGAGAGGTGCACAGTTCAGCCATATGTTAAAATGCCAGCGCTTTCAGCCCTGGAGCAGCCGGTGCCATCTGCTGTGCACCTCCACTCTCCCCAGTCCTCCCTCTGGACATCAAGAGCTTATATTTAGGCTGTTTTCATGTAATTTACACCTAAAAACATCACACTGAAGCTAAAGCAGGCTGATAAATAAATGTGTGCGAAACTAGTGACCCGTCTAACGCACAAACACCCTAGTTATACCTCAAGATATGCAAGCACATATCTAGTAAAACACTATTATGGCAAACCGAACCACTGAAATGATTTTAAGAGACTACAATGTTCTTTCTTTATTCAAAATATTTAAATAATTTCCAAATAATGTGTAAGTAAATGCGTTTTTCAGCGAGTAAGTGAACAAAACACAGCGTTTCAGCACAGACTCCTCTGAACGTCTCTGATTGGCCAGTGCAGTCATGAGCTCAACACTCGTGTGTGATTGGTTATAATGCAGCGCTGCCTGTCTCAACCAACACAGATTTGAATTTAGCAGCTGATGCCGTCCCGCACTAAACAATCGAATCACACCGGCATAATTTAACCAAATATAAAAATATATTATTTAGTTATTTTTTGTCTTTTGGAAGGTGCATTTAAAATCCACATGGCTCAGAAATCACTTTGGATGGGCATGACACCTCTGATCATTGCATTGAACTGCGTGATGCGTTTAAAACTACAGAGCTTTGATCATTAAACTGCATTTAATATTATTCAAAGCATTTAAACATCATCTTAAGACACACAAAGACTCACAAATTATATTTATATGTATTTTTTGTTATAAAGATCTGACAGATTTCAAGATGTCAGAATATCATCTAAAATTTTGGCCATGTAAATATTAGCAATTTAATAATAAATAAATAAACAAAAAGACTAAATGACTATTCTTTGATATGTCATGGTTAAATATGAGTAGGTTACTGCAGTCTGCTGTCAAATTTTCAGAAAACAAACCTACCTCACCCACTGCTGTTAAAAACTTTTAGAGAAGCACATAATTAATTATTAACAGCTTCTTTTTGACATTCTCTCAGCATTAGCTGGGCTCGTTTGATCATGCAGTGTAGAGAGGGTGTTTATCTCTGACTTTCTTTCATCAGTCAGTATCATTCACATTCCCTTCAAATTAACCATCGGCACTGCAAACAGTCTTTCATCCACTTCTGTGTCATTATTTGATGCATTATATACTCTTCTGCAAGCTAGAATTGACTGAAGAGACTGCAGAACCCCAATAAATCACAGCATTTTTCATGAGCGTAACTAAGCTCACTTTAATTTATTTACATAAAATATAATAAATATTAATTTATATGTGTTTTAAAATGTTTTATTATATATACATATATATATATATATATATATCGAGTGTATAAATCTGACTGTCACTGTATTATAGGGCTGGGCGATGTATATCATACGATATATTATGCGCATCTCATCTGTAAAGCCGGTTCTATGTTTAGCGCTAAATCTCGTCAGCTGTGTTTAAAATTCAGCGCCAGTTAATGAACAGAGCCTTAGATCACTGACAAGCTGCGCGTTAGTTTCGCGGGTGATTCAATGGCGCAGCTTCTCAGTCATATACGGCTCTGTTCATAAACTGGCGCTGCACAGCTGAGGAGATTTAGCGCTAAACATAGAACCGGCTTTACTGATGAGATGCGCATAATATTTCGTACGATATATATCGCCCAGCCCTATTATATTACATGAAGTAGTCAGTAGATGGTGAAGATGTAAAAGTCTTAAGAAACCGCAGGACTGTTTGAGAATGAAAACTCATTTCAGAGCTGAGAGATGCTGAAAATGTTTCTTCAAAGATCTTCTACCCTGTGACCTACCATGTGTTCATGTAACCACATGGGCATTGTGAGACCAAACCAGACTGAACCAACATCTCGCTGCCCTCAATATGAATTACACAACATGTGTGAGTGTATCTGAATCAGAGAGAATTATTATTTTCATCCTTCCTTGAGAAGAGCGTTTCTCTGGACTGCTGAGAAAGAAATGCTTCATGGCTCTCTGTGTTTGTGGAACTCATCTTAGCAGAAATCAAAGCTCTCTATGATGAAGGGCTCGGATGTCACAAACACATGGGCGTTCACATTTGACCCACAAACATGGTATTAATTAGGGACTGAAAGTTTCTGTCAGACGGTTTCTTAACAGATTTTAGGAACATAATAGAGCCAGAGTATCATGGGAAAGAGTCACAGTATTACTGTACATCGAGTGTCGCTTCAGCTTCAGTGGCTGCAGCTTGAAATCTCAGCATGGATCCACGACAGGTGACAGAAAGACAGAGGTCATGTGACAGTTTCTGATTATTATGCTTCCAATCAAAGAATGTAGGTTTCATTTATTTTTGCTTTCTTCTTTCTATTTATTATTATTATTATCATCATCATTATTAACAAAAAGTAAAATAATAAACAAATGATTTATTATCTTCTTGTCATATATACAGTGCACACTCTACTTTTTATTAATTGGTATTTATTGATTGATTATTTTTATTGAATTTTTTAATTTTAGATAGATGATCGACTGTTATTGTTATTCTTCTTATTAACACAATTTACAGTATAAGTATTTATAATATACAAATAACCGGATGAATAACCACTAATAAAAATCCAAACTATATTAATCATATCTTCTTCCTCCTTTTATTATAATCCTCATAATCGATAACAAGAACAGACATAATACTTATATTGGTATGTATACATAATATACCTGTATATGTGTGTGTGCTGTGCATAATTATTATGTATATGCAAACACATGCACATACAGTATATACGTATATAAGAAAAATGTTATGTTTCTATATTAAATATATTATATATAAAATATAAATTTATATACATGTAAATATTTAAAAAATACATACTGTGTGTGTGTGCATTTATATATACATAATAAATATACACAGTGCACATTCATATATTATTATATTATGTAAACAAAACCTTGGTTTGACAGCACTAATATATATCAATTTTTGCAAAACAACATACATAAATATATATAAAGATATGTCATATTTATTTATAATTAGTTTTATTTATCATTTTTATAGCAATAAGGACTGTAACTGATGCACAGGATTTTCATTGACAGACCATTCTAACAGATTTGAATTAGTGGTCTCGTGTAGTCTGTGATGAAGGGAATAGCTCTGATGATGGATGAGTTTAATTAAAGAGCCTGAGACCCCCAGAGTCTGCTGTGGACATCTCCTCTACCTCCTATGATGACTGAATATGAGTTTATAGAGCTCAGGCCAATCAGATGGTCTCTTCTACATGCTGACACAGACACTTTAAAACACGAAGGATGTCTGTTTGATGGTGTCAACCAATGACACGTCACCCAAGGGCAGCGCTGTCTGCTTTCTGATGAACACTTGGTTTGCAGGCCATACGAGTTCAGCTGCTGCAGGACACGTCTGCAGGACACGAATGAACCCGCAAACTGCCTGCTATTGTTCAGCTCAGAGAAGACTCAACAAAAATGGATTTCAGAAAGTTGAAAAGCTTTAATTTATCTGATATAAGTACTAGGGGACTAACTTTTATAGTGCTGTCAAACAAGTAAGACAATTAAAATAAGTTTTGGTTTACATATGTGTGCTGTGTATATTTATTATGTATGTATGAAACACACAGGGCCTGTAGTATATATTTGGAGAATATTTATATAAAATGATTACATTTATTGAAATCATTTACATAAAAATATATTTAATATATAATAAACTAGTGCTGGGCAATGATTTATCGTAATTAAATAAATCATACAAAATAAAAGTTTTTGTTTACATATGTGTGCACTACGTATATTTATTATGTATATGTGAAGACACATCCATTTATATCCACATGCATTTGTGTATATTTTTACACCCCCCCCCCCCCCCACAGACACACACATTATGTAATCAAAAACTTATATTTTGAATGCCATTTATTAGTTTGACAGCACTACGTTTTTATATATTATTTGTTATTAGTTTACTTTTTTTTACTTCATACAAATAACCTTTTAATTTCTATAAGTCTTTTTATTTATATTTATACTGTCACTGAGACAAACGTGACTTTTGAGGACAATTATTTCAGTGTCATTTGTCAGGTAGTGTCTTTTATGCATGATACTTCACATGTTTTATGAATCTGGGTGACCGTGTCACTTTGCGTTGACCAGATGCACCAGATGTTGCACATTTCATTCCCCCTCTCGTTCTCAATCCATCATTCCCAGCCGGTCATCATAACCTGTGTTTCAACCCCGCTACGCTTTGCTCGAGTCCTTGTACTTTCCCTTATTTATGAATCTAACAGAACTCCTCCATTTCATGCTTCTTCAGTTGGCTGTACTTTCTATGTGAGCCTGTTTTTTTTTGGCTCTGAAAGTACACTCACACACGCTTCAACATGAAGCTCGTACTCCAGGCTTCAGATCTACTGCTGGCTCAAAAACACATGCCCACAAACACACTCCCGAAGCACCACACGCAGCTCTGGCAGACTCAGGAAAGGAGGGAGGCAGATCCATGTGGTCCTGCAATCTGTTGCCTCCGGATCACAAAGTGGCAGGGAGACACCAGTCAAACCATCACCTACAAACCCACCACATCCAGCTAGAGCCACTGTCTTCTTCAGCATGTGCATTTCATATAAACCTGATCTCAGATGTTTCTCCAAAAATCCCCTTAGTTTGGGTTAATTGCACCAGTAAGGGTTAAGCTTGAATCTAGATTAAGTCAGGGTTTATCTAATAATAACCACTTTTTCTAAAAACAAGTAGGTTTATATTTAAAGTGCCCCTATTATGGGTTATGAAAGGTTCATTTATTGGCTTTGAGAGTCCTAAACAGGTTGAAATGCATGCAAGGTCAAAAAACACTTTTATTTTCTTATAATATGCATTAATTTTTTACCTTATTAGTTCAACGACTCTCAAACAATTTGCTCAACGAGTCATTTTTCCAAACTCCTCCAGTGATTGATTGATTTCATTTAAAGAAGGTTTGTGAGCTTAGATAGTGACATCTAGTGGCAAAGAATGAATTTGCATTTTCATTCAGACCAACTACTTTTGATGTCAAAATGAAACAGCTTGGCACTCATTTTAAAAATGACTCATTCAATGATTCAGAGTCGACTCTTGCTTGGAGACACAGTAACTACACAGGGTGCACTTTCAAATTTTAAACTCTGCAGGATGTTTTCATTCCCTTAGAGCGTGTTACACACTGTATAAAGATCATTTTCAAAACTCCATAATAAAAGCACCTTAAACCATAATTCTGATCCTGGTTTTAATTTACATGTGAGACTTAAGTTTAAACAGGTTGCTTCATTGTTCAGAACTTTTCAAATCATTCGAACGAACTCTGAAGATTTCAATCTCAGGAGGAGCTGATTTTGATGAGAAATGTTGAGATCTCTGACGTTTGATTGCAGATTTGGGTGTCTTGGCAATACCGAGTGCAGAGCTTTGACACATTGATGAGAAATCAGCTCGTTAGATAATTGGAGACTTATTCACAGGAGAAACATGTGAGAAGCACACAAGACAAAACAAACCTCTTCATTCTCACTGCTGCCTACTGAGAAATTAAAGACGTGTAAGAGCTACAACATTACTGCTCTTACACCTGAGTACTGCCACAAGTGATTTCACAAGCAAAACAAATACTTCTATTTCAAACACCTGTATCGTAAAAAAACACACCAGTGAATCGTAAAAACCTGTATAGGTCACAATATTATCAGAATTATTAACAACATTATTTAAAAAAATGACAACTTGATTTCATCATGATAACAATTTACCACCAAATTCGTATTAATAAAATATGGCCAAAATGTTATTTATTTATTTATTATAATATATTATAGTATAATTATAATACATTTGCTGTAAAAAATAAAACCATAAAGGTTGGTTTATATTTAATGATAACATTTGAATATTATTAAATTATATTTTAAAATTTAAAGAGCATACTTATTATTATCTTTATAATTTTGTACATGTAGTAATGAGAATATATATTTTTTTGAGTTATGATAATTGAAAAAAAAAGGGGTCTTAATAGTTTAATTAATCGTATTTAAAATAATGTATAATGATATATATACACTTGATATAAAAATATATAATTTGTCCTAAAATATATAATTTTACATAATAAAGCCTTTTGGCAATATAATTTTTTTTTTTTTCACAGTTTGCTGTGCTTAATAAGGGCTGCATAATTTGGCCGAAATGTCTGTGATTATACAGAAATGTGGCTATAATAATAATAATAATAAAACTATTAATACAAACAATAATAATACTCAACAAACAAATCTAATAAAAATACTATTGTAATATTTATTTATGGTATGGAGAATTAATTTGGCATTACAAAAATGAGGTTTGTTTTGTGTAAAGATGAAAATGATGTCACAAACACATATAAACCTTTATATAATAAAACCTTTTTAGCACAATTAAGACGTTGTAGAAATATATATACATACATATATAGCCTACAATAAGAATATAACATTTATGTATGAAACATTCCAACACTGAATCTGATTGATTTGGGTGTGAAATATGACAGGGTTTGTAAGATCACACACACACGTGCACATACATCCTGATAATGATTCATCCTTCACCAAGCATGCTACAGTTGATCCTCGCTGTCCTCAAGCACACAGAGACATGCAGGAAAGACACGGGTACTCACGGTGATAGTGGGGATCGCAGCTACCAGAGAGTACACGAGCACCGGCGGTACGTTGCTGCTCTCCTCCGGTCCAGGGTAAGGTTTGGAGAACGCCTTGTCGAAGCAGAAGAAGCCCTGGACGTGCACAGGAAAGGTGTCCGTGTATTCGAAGTAGTACGCCAGGAGAACGGTGCCTGCCATGATCACCAGCTGAAAATAAAACATGATCCACGTTTTACAACCACCGAACAAGACGCTCCGCCACAAACAGAGACCCGCGCGCGCGTCGTGACACTGAGAGCGTTACATGCTGCTCCGCGAGGAAAGCCGCGCGACGCGGAGCGAGCGAGAGGAGAGCAGAGCGGAGGACCGGCGCGAGGAGAGTCAGCGGGGAGGGACAGCGTGAGATCGACACAAATTGGCTCCGCGGCGCGTTGTGTGTCCGTGTGCGCGCAAGATACATTTTGGATATGTGTGAAACACAACGAGGGTGTGAACGCGCTCATTAGCGACTTTCAAAAGCAGCTCGCCTTTATTCAAGACACACTGTGCTTCTCAATCAACCTTTAAAACACAAGAACAACACGTTCTGACTCAAACAAACCGCAAATTAACTGCTGATATAGGCCCATGGTGGCAACAGAGGGTTTGAGGGACAATGAGGAAAATTTGGTGCGGGAACTATTTTCACTCTGAATTTTCACACGCAACGACAAAGACATGACAAGCAGGCTAATACACTTAATTTTTTTTTTTTTTGAAAAACACTCCAATAATAGTTATTTATAAACGTTTTTTAATGTGTGTAAAAATGTCTGATAAAAAAAGATGTGCTGTGCGTCTTTGTGTAGTACTGCACAGGTTATATATAAATTTGGCTATAATATTAACAATAATAATTATTATAATTTTTTATGACTACAACTACTACTCATAATATTAAATAAAACAATACAAATGACACAACAAACAAAAATACCAGTATTACAATATTTTACTGTAAAATAAAAATTTCACAAAGAAACCCCAAGTCTTTTTTTAACACTCCAATAAACTTTATTTCAGTGACAGGCTGCAAGATTTCTTTCTTCTTCTGATGAATAGGCTATTTGTGATAAAAAAAAAAAAAATTAAAAAACATAAATCAGGTTTGCTGTGCATCTTTGTATTGGAGCTGCACAGGTTATATGGCCTATCAAGACTAATAATGATGATGATGATGATGATAATTAGTAATTGTTACTACAAATACTATTACTAAAATTCCAAAAAATATATAGTACTGTAATATTTTACAGGGAAAAAAAAAAATATATATATATATATATATATATATATATATATATGCATTTATGTATTGATAAAGCTTAATAATAAAAATAATTAAAAGAATAGTGATAACTTATTACTAATACTAAATAAAACTAATAAAAATATGAAAATATTTAAAGGTAAAATAATATAATATTTCACTAAATTTATATAAAAATAATAATTGTATTTTAAATACTGTAAAAGTTCTCATATTCACTGCTATATTTTTTTTAATTTTCAAACATCAAACCACCAAACTTAAATTTTGAGGCAAACTACAAAACCTTATAGCCCCAGTTCTTGAAAATAGTTTTTATATTACACGTATAGAAGTATGCTGGCATGTTTTTGCTTTCTCAAATGCACATTAAAGAGATCCAAGCTCAGATCATGTGCAGAAATGAGCAGCATTTACTGTGAACAGAGCCACTCAAAGCCACTGATTCATGAGCTGCTCATGTGTAAATGAACACAGTGCCAGGCTTCACTCTAAAACAGGTAGTGCATAATCATTATATATCTGTATACCTAATGCATTCATGTCATTACTAAAACACCTGTGTGAACTTGCAGAATAGATTTTAAAAACACTGTGCAAACAAGAAAATAAGAAATTCTGTGAAAAAATAATTATGTTATCATCCTACAATGACATTTTAACTGTGCATTACCAGTCAAATGCATTTTGGGGCCACTGTATTTGAGAATACGTGTTTTTTTAATTCATAAGTGCATATACTTGTTTCCTGAGTACTTGAAGCATGTAAAATGCGTTTGGATTATTCACCCAGATCTCTCCACCCACACAGACACCCACATTCACACACACCCAAACGTAAAGCCTGACCCACGTGTCAGTCAAGTGTGCTCAACGCTTCCCTTCACTCTCTTAGTTAAAAAGAGAGAAAGACGGGCAAATGCTGTTGCGTTTAACCGTCATGGGGAAGAATACAGCATCGCAGGGTGCAAATATTCGGCACATTTTGTTTCCAAACATACATGAATGTAATTGTAGATTATAACAGCCAAACAAAAAACTATTAATTTGCCTGATGTTTTTTTTAAAACACACACTGCCCCAAATCAACTTTACAGTAAAGATAAACATAAACAAGATAAAAGGACAAGATCTCGGTGTAGTGCAATGCTGTATGTGTCCAGCAGGGGACAGACTGGAGCTTTAAGATGAATAGCAGTACCTGATGGGGCACTATTGCTGTTGCTTATATTTAGAGCAAGAAACTTGAGCAAACCCCTGACCATATGTAACTATAAGCACAGTACTTTATTAAGCCAATAACTGTGCTACGAAAATTAATTATTCTTCAAATTGAGTGATTTGTTGATGAGAGATGTGCAGTTATTTGTGATCAGTGTTATGCTTATGGACAATCATAAACATTATAAATTGAAATAAAAAAATATATATATATAGGCTAATGTTTATTGTCCATATATAAATACAATTGTGATATACACAGTGCCCTCCACTAGCACCCTTGGTAAATCTGAGCAAAGGTGTGAAAATAAATCTGCATTGTTTATCCTTTTGTTCTTCCGTTCAAACAAATTACAAAATTATAACCTATAATTGAAGTAAAACAATTGAAAATTGAGAGAAAAACTTAAATGTTTATATATATATATATATTAGGTTCTTTGATTAGCGCTAAATCTACGTCACCTGTATTTAGAAGGAACGCTAGCTTATACACAGAGCCGAAGATCGCTGAGAAGCTGCGCGTTGAGTTTCGCGGGTAATTCAACGCGCAGCTTGT
>JAUCNO010001440.1:1409937-1430717 GCA_032353835.1 Enteromius viviparus
GGTATTATTGGTGTATTATTATATGTTGTAGACCTCACAGACCTCAGTTCAGGCATTTAAAACTATAATAAATAATAATAACAAAAAAAATACATTGATTCGGGATGATGGAACCAGAAATGCAAATATGGAAAAAAGCCTGATTGTGATCATATTGTTTACATGTAGTGTATTTTAGCCCATGTATATGAATCAGTAAGCAGCTTTCTATAATACTATTATCACAAAAACTGTGATGTCATAGGCATGCTTATTTATTCACTAGGCACGTGCCAGTTTCCTTAAGTGACTTCGCCAACTACTTGCTGGCTCGGCCTCAAACAGGAATCAGTTTGACAACATTTTTGTATGCATGCAAAACCTTTCAAAAATGCAAAGGATTTTTGGGTTAAACGTTGTCATGTAAAAGTAACTAACACTTACACATGCACTCTTACATGACCAAATAAACTGCGTTCTTTGGCATGATTTAGAGCGTTTCTTTTTTCAAGTTTCCTTAAATTAACGTATTTTAAAAGCCTAAAACTGTATATTGAACTATTATTTTTTAATTTCATTATATAATTTTCAATGCTTCATTTGAAGGGTACTTCGTTGCTTCAAATTGGCTGGTTCAAGGCCAAGAACTCCTTTGGAGAAAATAAATGGACACAAAAGTTGTATAACCAGTGCTGCTGCGAATGCCAGCCATGTCTATTTTACCCTTCAATAATGTATTCATTTTTTTAAATTCAATTCAATTGTTAAATTACTTTCTCAACATGAACATTATCACTATATTCGTTTTTCACAGTTCGTCTTGTCTTTTGCAATACTTTTGCACGCTTTCTTCTTCATTGAAGAGCAGAGAAACGGAGAGAGGAGGGGTTTGAAGTTGAGCTGCGTCCTGGCATGAACTGGTAAACACATGCAAGAGGTTAGGTGAGGAAGCTTTCTTGTTGTTGTCAGAGATTCTGACATTTCGTGCTCTGAAATAGAGTCACACTGATAATATCGAAAATGTCCTGCTGTGGTATCTCATAGATACAATCAACACCAATAGGCAGCCTTATTATTTTTATGTAACATGTAAGCATTGAAATAAACATAGAGTGGTGTTATTTCAACCATTTTTTACTCAATTCACAAATCCAGGAGTAGAGGCCTTCTACTGAAACAATTTGCTTAGAAACATTCCTGTTCTTTATATATATATGATAAGTTAATGCATAACCAGACCGGAACGTCATGTGAAGTGTAACCGCTAGATCTGGACCTGCTTCTGCATTAACCTGGGTCAACGAGGATCTTGGCATGTGCTTGTCTGACGTGCCTCGAGTGTTCAGCGCACCTCACAGTGACAACCCTCTCTGTGTGTTTACCCGGTTTGTTTAAAGGGTAGACTGAGGTTAAGCAGCTAAGTGTGTCAATGTGTTAAAGCCTGAGCCGGCCTGGATTAACTCAGGGCACCTGCTCCAGCTCAAACACAGAGCATCCAGCTTCTACTTATTTCACTGACTGTTCTTCCTGGAATTAATAGTTTTCAAGAAAACCAATGAATGAACACGCACGTTTTGCAGAGCATTTCAAAATCAAACAAGGTCCAAACGTGGTTACGCCACAGAGAGCAGACTCGCGATTAAATGAGACTTACAGTTGTAAAATGTGAATATAATGAGGTGAAAGGTTACATAAAGGATACTGTAACTCATTTACTGGTGTCACTGTACCGTAGTGTAAGATAAGTGACCTTTCCCCCAGTTTTTCTGCTTGAACAGGGCTGCCAATGACAATCAGTCTGCATAGCTACAGGGAAACAAAGTTTATCGTAACATCTGAACAATCAAGAGTACAAAATGTATTTTTTTAGAGATGAACATTAATACTGAAGGTTTATATGAGTGTACAAATGTACAAATGTCTGGATAATACTGCTAACTTACAAAATCTAAAAGGAAAAATAAATCTATGTTAATATCTCACCTAATCAGTATTTACACAATGAAACAAAAGTGCAATAATCCAATTGTATAGCATCTTTCACAATACACCATTTCAAAGCAGCTGTACAGAAATTAATGATGTGAAATATTAGTATCTCTATGTCTTATAGTGGGATTTAGCAGATTAGAGCATGTAGGTGATTATATAGTTACATTTTGCGATATGTACATACTGTATGCATGCAAAGTTGGACATTATATATCCAACTTTATAGAGCTGTGTGATAATAATTTACATTTTGGTATGACATATTAATAATCATCCAGCTAAGATTTAATATAATTGCTGTAAGCAAGTGTATTGCATTTATGCAGACAGGTTAAGGATATATGCAGCACAGGTATATTTGTACCAATAGCCAAATGGGTTAAAACTGTCATTTCATGTTTTTATACCAAAAATTATTAGGATAATAAGTAAAGATCATGTTCCATGAAGATATTTTGTAAAGTTCCTGCCCTAAATATATCAAAACTAAATTTTTGATCAGTAATATGTATTGCTTAGAATTTAATTTGGACCAATTTAAATGCAATTTTACTCAGTATTTATATATTTTTTTGCACCCTCAGATTTTCAAATATTTAAAATTCAGCCAAATATTGTCATACCATAACAAACCATGCATCAATGGAAAGCTTATTTATTCAGCTTTCAGAGATGATTCAGATTCAGGTGATGTATAAATCTCATTTTTTAAAAATGTACACCCAAGGCTGATTCTGTGGTCCAGGGTCATACATAATATATCCAATAGTAATATAGTATATATATATATATATATATATACATATATATAATTTTTCAAATATTACTGAATAATAGCAATTTCCCACCCTAACCAAAATTTAAGGCTAAAATCCCATGTTACCTATCTGATACCCAAAAGGTCATACAGGGCATGTGGTGTTTTAGTGACGCCATGAGTCAACCACTAATCAGATTGTTGTTATAATAAATAGTTTGGTAGTACAAAATTGTATTGCCCAGATTAAAGCGTCTAAAGCACACGTTACGATAAATTCTCATGTAAAAATCTCTGGTCTGCCTAGTAGTGTCAGTTGCTGCAGCAGATGGCCCAGAGCTGATCTGATCACTCTAATGCAGTGTAAAAACACTCGTGTGGCTTTCGCAGATCAAGAGCAGGAGGTTACACACTGCTTAGAAGACGAGGCCATGTTACAATCAGCGGGATTGTTTGTTTGTTTCAGGGAGACGAACATACTGCTGTTCCTCATGGCATGCAACCCAAACATGCATGCTGTCAGTTTTGCTTTCTCTCCAGTTTCTCAGTGCTCTGAGAGCTGTTGTGTAAGCACACACTGCCGTTCAGTACAAATATTATGCCAGGGTCAATGAGATGCGCAAAAAACAAATTTGAAAGACAAAGCACAAAAAGCATTTAGGTGTTTTGTGGCTACAGTATGTGATAATGGGAACTACATGTATTCATATAAAGGCATAGTTCACCCACCAACTTCCTTCAAAATATCTTCTTTGCATTCAATAAAGAAATAATATTAGAGGTTTGAAACCAGGGAAGAGTGGGTATGACGAAAGAAATTTAATGTTTGGGTGAAATGGACTTTCTCTTAGGTATTAGTTGCCTAACACAAAACAACTGGCAGGATATAGGCCATGGCACTGAATCATTACCACATTGTTTTCCATTGCATAACATTCTGTTTAAGCAGTTGACACAGTTCTTGTCTTTACAAAGCAAAGGGGGTTTATATCAAAGCAACATTATAATCCGAATGTTTTATAGATTGTTGTGGTACTTCAGCGCTATCTTGAAAAAAAGGACATCTGGTCCCGCGTCACTAGTCTAAATATAGTTCCTGTACATTTATTGAGGACAACAGTCGGTTTTCAGGACACGGGAGGACAGCGGAGAGGGCGGGGGGAGATTGAGCAATATTACTTAATGCTTTCGAAAAGATTATTCTGACGAAAACTGTAACGAGGGAGAGATTAGAGGGAAGAGGAGGGTCCTGCGTGCGTACGGAGGGGGCGGTCCGTTCATCCACTCACACACATGTGGTTCAGACGGGGTGATGGAGCGTCCTCGACTGAACCTGATGGAGCGAAGACACAAATAGGGGCCGAGCGCGACGAAGGCGCAACAGACACGGAACGACTGAACGGAGCTAACAGTCCCCGATTGACTTTAACCGGCGAACAGCAAAACCGAGCACCGTTTGACGACTTCTGGGAAAGTGACCGCAGAACTGGAAACGATTTGAGCTAAAGACTTTCTGAACAGAATTACGCGACGTTTTATAATGGTAATATGCTCTTTTTTGCAAGCCTTTATCCCGTAAGCTGTATGTAGCCTATTTGTGTATAAAGACAGCAAGTAGTTTGACTTGTGCCGAACTATTTTTTTTATGTAGATTAAATCTATTTGTGTATAAAAGTAGCAAGATGTTTGACTTGTGCTGAACATATTTTTATGTAGATTAAATTCTGTTTCGTTTAGACAAATGGTGCAATATTATCCCTGTTGGGAAATCCCTTGTTTTGGGACATGCATTAGGCTAAAACATGCAACACTACTGATCCACATCTGGATCAGCTAAAAACTACTTGGCTGTGTTTCAAAACAGCTCCCAACTTTAAAAGGACTTTTTTTGTTCCAAGCTGGAATAAAATTCCGATAAAGTGACGCTAACATTATGCATTTTTTTTTAATTCAGTCGCTTTCAAGGTGTTGTTTAACTGAACACATCAGTTAGATTTTTTTAATTAAACACATGAAACCAAGTCATTGCAAAATGTTAACTTTTCCCAACTACCTATTTCGGCGGATTATTACGTTTAATCCACTGATTTAGTCTATTCTTCAATATAAATGTTAACATGTCGCTTTTTGTATCTTATATAAAGCATTTTTAATCTGTACTAATGTAACATAAGCTTGTTGAGTAAGGCAGCATTCCTTGATGAAAGTGACTCACTGGGACAGGAAGAAGATAAGACTCGCTCGCGCACCGCAAATAGGTCAGCGCGGGAATTCTTAGAGAAGGCGTTTCTGGTTTACATGAAGTAGCCTAGCTCTTCACTGAAGAAAAAATAACTAGTCTACGTGAAGATATTCAAGTGATGTATAGTATCTAAAATTTTACGTGAGAACGTTCCGTTGATGTCACTTTGCGTAATGCGGGTAGCTATATAACTGTACTCTCGTTAACCTGATATTATGCGGTGTAGCAAGAACGTACTGTGCTTTGCCAATGGGAGGTAATGAAGTTACATAACATTGTGTTGTAACTAAGCTTACGTAACTGAGGGGATATCATTATGTTTTTTTTATGCCACCAGGTGGAGCCACAGCTACAGTAACATCTGATATTGACCTGAAAACCGCATTCAAACACAGCACAGACCAAACTTCTAACATCACAACTGAGGGGCAATCTCAAGATGTATGAAGAGTCATCTCAGGAGATGAGGGTGTTGAATCCGACCGCTCCCAGTAGCACAGTGTCTTTCACCGATGAAGCTGTGTCCATCCTGACTTCAAGCAGTTTGCTGGCGCGCTCGCTTCTAGGCCGAACGTCGGCACTTAAACGCAAAGACGCCGATTCATCGAACATCAGCTCTGTGAGGCGTAAGCGGGAGTTCATTCCTCATGAGAAGAAGGACGATGGCTACTGGGACAAGCGCAAGAAAAACAACGAAGCTGCAAAGCGCTCTCGCGAAAAGCGGCGCGTAAACGACATGGTGCTGGAAAACCGCGTGCTGGCGCTGCTCGAGGAGAACGCCAGGTTACGAGCCGAATTGCTCGCTCTAAAGTTTCGCTTCGGTCTCATTAAAGATCCCTCAAACGCTTCCATACTTCCGCTCACGACAGGATCCTGCGTCCCGCAGCCTTCGACGCCACATTACTACTTACCACGTGGGGACGGCACTCACCAAGCTGGTCCAATGTTGACAAATCAGTCCCAAAGTGGACCCCAATCTGGGAGAAGCATCAGAGATGCCTGCAGTATGTCAGAAGACTCTGGTTTCTCCACACCTGGAGGGTCCAGCGTTGGAAGTCCCGTCTTCTTTGAAGACAGACTAAGCGAGCATGGAAAGTTGTCTCCGCATCAAGCAGATGAGCTGGGTTACGAGTCCCATCACTCCCCGACTGATGTCTTAGCAATGGGACACGTCAACATGTCATCAAACCGGATGGAGCCGGTGGACTGTATGAAGTCTCTTCCACACAAGCTGAGGTTCAAGTCTCCAGGCGGCGGCGATTGTGACAATCCTGGAGACCGGCAAAGTCCTGTGCTGCCCGCGGTGGGCCCGAGAGCTCACAGCCTTTCGGGAACAACCGAAGGAGTGGGTTACTGGACACCGCAAGATGGAGAAGACCCCCGAAAAATCATGCCACCACAGCAGCAGCACAGGAATTGCACCCACAACGCGAACCCAAACGAATCTCAATACCAAGCCGAGAACAGCATGCTCAAGTCTCAGCTCAGCTCTCTCAGCGAGGAAGTGGCCCAGCTCAAAAAGCTCTTCTCCGAGCAGTTGCTCACCAAGACGAATTAAGACTTTGTAAAGAGCGCACTGGAACACTGCAAACGCTCACAGCCATGAACATCCGTAGATTATGAATGGAAAGAAGGCAGCATGTGCATCACTACCTCTTCACACTCAGTCATAACCAAACGGGACTTGCATATCCACCTTATTATGCAATCTGGAAGTGAGCTATTTTTCTCAAATGTGCGAGATCTTCAGTTCATTAGGGAAAATTTAAAATTAAAATAAGTGCAGTAAACACTATTTTAAGTTACCTAAAATCTTAGAATTATCTTGCAATATCAAGCAGCATAACGGACAGTTTTCCTTCAGCTAAAATAACTGGAAGTAAATGATACCGGACGCCTTGCACATTCGAGATACAAATAGCTGTGTCCCATGCTTATGTTACAAATAAGGTGGATAATGACTTTTTTTCTTAACCCCCTTCCTTTAACTTACATTCAGGAACATCAATCACCTCAATTCGTTCAGTTACTCATTTTGCCTCAAACACTGTGATCTTGCTCAAAAAAACAGAACAAAAAAAAACAACAGAAAAACGCCTCAGGCTCCTGTCTGCACACACAGACCTGTCTGCCACTGTAAATGTAAAATGAAGCATAACATCCTCCGTTGTAAAGTCATTCCTCTGATACGTGCCAACACTACTTAAACACTTGTCAGTAAGTGAGAGGAGATGGTGAGCCTGAAAGTCTCCACACTGAAATATTTCTCCTGCGGTTCGACAGATTTATGAATAAAGTATATTGCAACATATATCTTGATTAAAGCAGAACAGGAAACACTAGGAAGGGGGGAATAATGGAATTAATTTTGATTATCGTCATGAACCAGTAGCAACTCAGCACTGAAAGACTGCATCATATTTTTTTTCATAGAGATCACTGCCATTGTCCAGACAAGGATATCTCAACTGAATGACACTGTTACTTGCATTTTAATGGTGAAATTTTCTGTTGTCTTGTGAGTTCTTGTGTATTTGTACAGTAAATATACATTATTACGTTTGTGTGAATAAATATTTGAACTATTTGTTTGGCTTTTATTATTAAACTAAAATATTATTTGTGCCTCTCATAATAATATTTAAAAGTATGTTGAGTTGTCTCGAGGGACAGCCAACAGTGGTTTCACAACATGTTTTTTGAAACAAATTCTCTTGAAATAAAATGTGAGAACCATCTCTGAGTTCCCAGAATCACCCAGGACAGTGTTTTGGCATGTTCTCACGGACTATCACCTCTACTTAGTATACATAATGTTTTAACAGAAATATTCAAAGCCCTGGAGGCAGTGACACTGTAGATGTCTCAATATGCCAACTCAGATGTTACGTACATGAGAAAGCTTGTAATCAGAAACCACAAGCTAATCGAATTGTGGGCTGTTTTTAAGATATATCTTGAAAGATGTTGTTACTCTAAAATAATAAAAAATTCTCGTAAATTTAACAGTTGCAGGGAAATTGCAAGTAACACCGAATTAAACAGGAACTTTTGAAATAGAAAAGGCTGAATTCACATTTTCTTGTAAAATGCACTTAAAATCATCTCCAAGTTTTGTACAGTGTACAATAAAGAATCCATTCCTCCATTAAAAGTGTAATATATCTTATTTATAACTGCTGACTCCATAATGATTTCAATACACAGTATACATTAGGCCCATAACTCTTTAAATAATCTGCATTTGTTCTGGCAACAATAGCACAATCCACAAGAGGTCAGCAAATCATTCCGTATTTCCATTCAGATCACACGCGCCTCGTTAGTAATATAAACCGAATTAAATGACACACAAAGACTGGCACGACAAAATCACCTGATTCACCTTGACATTCTTCCCTGTACTTCCTTTAGGCTAAGAATAAACATCTGACACCAAATATTCTCCCCTGATAACTGAGCTCCCATGAGACCTTTCTGGTGACGTAAGAGCATATAAATAGACGCGAGAGTCTATTTAAGGAGCTAAACTTTAAATCAAGACTCTTAAGGTTTTCCTGAGCTTCAGTGTTTACGTGCAAGCTCTGTCACTTCCGCACATCCCTGCTCCACTGACCCCTGACTGGCTGATCTTCATCACTCACGCATTCAAACGGAGGCTGGGCCTGACGTAAGGAGGGTAGCGCGACGGTTGTCATGGAAACCTCTTCCAGACGATGCTGGGCGCGGTGGGATTGGGGGGGTTGAAGGCGGGAAGGAGAAGGGGGGAGGGGATAGCGGGCCACATCAAAGTTCAAGGTCATCTTCACAATGCTACTGTGTCTGTCAGTAAGGAAAGGGAGACGTGTTGTTTTCTTACAAAATTATCTAATAAATAAAACATATGAGGTGGCTTTAGATAGTCGGAAAAATTAGGAAACATGTTGCTAACATTTTCTTGCCAGTCCCTTTTAGAGAGATTAGCAGATGGGGGATTCTCACAAAAGCTGTCAAGAGAGTGGCCAGGGCATATTACAAAACAAAACAAAAATGAAAGGAAACGTTTGTTCAATTGTTTTATTATGTAAAAACAATTTTTTAATTGTTAAATTTTTTTTATATCATAATCCAATAGTAATAATAAAAATATTTATTATTATTATCCATAGTGGTAGTAGTATTGTTGTTGTTATTATTATATTCTTATTACCATAATTCTACAAAATATCTGTAGAATACATGCTGTTACAGTAATTCTGGGTAATAACCAGGGGAAAATTAGCTTTATTGCTTGAAAATAGTGACGTAAAAAATCCCGATGCTCTTCTAAATAGAATTTATTTATTTCTATTTTCATTTATTTATTTAGTTTTTCAATCACAATTAATTGCATCCAAAGATAAAAGTAATATATATTTGTGTGATACAAACATATTAAATATTTTTAAATATTTACATTTACACACACATTATACATAACATGCAGTATATTACATTAATATAATTTATATCATATATAAAAATATATTCAATACATAACACAATTTTTCTAAAAAATATACATGCCTGTGTGTGTATTTATACACAATACACACACAAACATTATTTGAACAAAAACCTATTTGGGATGCAATTATTAATGATCAATTGTTTGGTAGTACTAATTTATTCATCCATTCATTTTCCTTCCTTTAAAAAATGGAGGTGAAATATGACTCAGTACTGTACAAATAATTTCTCCTTAAATAGCTACTGTCACTGGTATTCACTCAAACATTAAGCTAAATAAAAATCAGCTGCCAAAAGAATTGGTTTAAACTGGGTCAAGGTTTATGCTTGTATTTATTTAGAAGCCAACCACTTTTTACAGCATCTTTTAAAAAGTGTGAATGAAAGTGTTACCGAATACATTTTTATAGATCTTTCATAAGAGGTCAGTCACATGTAATAGGTTTTCACCATGTCAGCCTGATTATGAATATGACCGTCCTACATATCTGAGAGTAGGTCTGGCCGCCAGCCTGATCCCTCCCAGTCATTATGCACTCTCGTCGCCACAGGCTTGCGGATGGGAGGAGGGCTGGAGGTAGGTGGGGGCAAAAGAGAGAAACAAAACGTGACGAGGCACCCGAAGCGTCCTGTTATGCAACCGCTGACCTACTAACATACATTTCTAAACAGAAGCAGCTAGCGGCAGGATACTGGAGCGCCTCGCCAACACAACACAAGGAACCAGGGCAAAAACACACGGGCTGCGGAATCCATGCGTACTGGACACGGCGTGCGTGCAGTGTGTAGTGCATCACTTCGCCTTTTACTAAAGGGACCGAGTCTGATACAAAGAGACTAATAACAGTCAACGAGCGACAAAAAAACTCTATTTTGGATACAAGCACAAAAGCCACAAACGGTACGTTGGTTTAATTGCTTACTACTTTTTGGTGCACGCTCACACAAACATTGCATGCCCACAACTGCATTGGTGATGCTTATGCTCATGTGGCGTGATATTGCGGACATTTTACGCGGTTATTAAAATGAGCTAATTGAAATTATTCCAAGTAGCTATGATATTTAAAATGCGACTGCTAAACGCTGTAGTTTATTTGCGTGTGTTTACGCATGCTCGTTACAGATTCGGATGATGCTCAATGTGCATGTTCGCGATGTTAAGGCGAGGCCAGGACCCCTGGCGACTGTTAACAGGACATTTAGCACTTGACGCCCGTGAAATATTTTTTTTTACATTTCCATTCACCTTAATTCACCACGCGCAAAGGTTTTCTGCACGCATATTTGAATTGTTTATTTAGTAATGATATAATATTGCGCCATTTGAACATTAGTGTATTGATATATGAATCGGAGTCACAGAAAGTTCAGTCGCGCGTAACACTTATAATTTGAAATAAAGCACTAACATATTACATTATATCGCTGGAAATGTCTTGATATTTGTTTACTGCTTAATGTTTGCCAACGACGTTTAAGTGAAAGTTTTAACAAAGTGTGAAACCCAATTGGGTTAGGAAGTTAATGCGACGCTTTGGGAGGAAAAATCACGGACACACTTCTCGCTGTCACGTGTAGCCGTGCTCGGTAAAGGTTAACGCGGGTGTTTACGTTAGACGACTCAGAACCGTTAACTCTTTCCTGGTATACAGACTCGAGCAAATACCCACTGCAAAAAGCAACTGCTTGCACTCGTCTACGTTATTGATATCCATAGATGTTTTAAAACATCCAATAGATTTCAGCCAGAATCTAGCTATTTAAAGTATGTTTTTTTAATGCATTAATAAAATAGTTAAATTTATAAGATACTGAACGGAACTGTTGCTACCTCAGTAAGCAATGGAGACTATTTACTACTTTAGTTACTGTGGTTTCAGAAGTGCTGAAACCTAATTATGGTGGTCAGATCTCTCGGAAGTGCAAGCCATTTATGATTATAGATGTCAATGAACTTAGCGTTGTTATTCTCCAGAGCTTCCCGGCAGATAGTTATAAACTGATTTATTGAGCTCCTCATCTTTGATTAGGTGTTTATATAGTGTAGTTTAAATGCGCAATCATTGTGTTTTTAATTTAGTTTTTTGTTTGTCCCTTATGACACAGTGTAGTGTGAATAGTACAAGTTTGTTTTAAATCATAAGATTACAGGTTTTAGGTTCAGCAGTGTGTATTAGTTTATGTAGTAAGCAAATATGCACTCTATCACTCCACAGAAATAAGTGAAGCATGCATGCATGATATCAGCCTAAAAATTGTTGATGTGAGTTTTGCTTGACAAGTCTTTCTGTGTAAGGAGTTACATAATGGTGAGACATGAGAAGTCGCAAATAAAAAGATACGGGGTCTTTAAGGCATCAGGGGGCATCAGACGAACTGCTTTGTGTGCCAGCAGCGAATGTAGGTCATAAACCTGTGGAAAACACACCCTCGTCTGCCATAACAAAGAACAAAGATTCTGCCAGTTTAACAACAAAATCTTGCAAATTGGGATCTGCTTCAGCAGCAATGCCAAAAAACACATCACTAGTTTTAAATTGTGGAGATTCATTTTCAGATTGCTAATAGATAAAAAAATAGATGTCATTGCTGGGTCACGGTGTTGATTTTGAGTTTATTGTACTCTTTAAGCAATAAACATTCATTTGCTTTCTTAGGATTTCTCATAGTGAAAGAGAAATGAAGATAGGGAGGAGACGTGTCGGTAATGTGTCGATGTGGCTAACAGGGAGAGGCGAGTTACCGTTTCGTTTTGTGGGGCAAGAGAGCACATGTGACTGGCAAAACACATGGACTCGGTCAAAGCATTCATTTTTTTCAATAGAGGATGATATGAGTGTGTTTAAAGAAAGAGTTGGCCTGGAACTCCTCCTGCTTGTCTAAAGCCTGCCCTCCTACTACTGGAGGAGTTGAATTGAGGCGTGGAATCCACGGGAGGAAAAAAAAGAGCTCCTAACCCACGTGCCGAATATTACATTCTGCCCCAGGGTCAATTACATGGCCACAATGAAATCCAGCACCCCCGCCTTTTCCTATTATTTCCATTACCAAAACGGCTGTAAAGCAACACATGAAACATTTGAGCTGAATTATAGTTTCCAGGCCTCGCCCAAGTAAAGCCGACAGTGGGACAAGCGTGCTATTTCTTCCCTCAAATGCACAAATATAACCCATATAATAGCCTACATATAAGGCAAATTAAATTGGGGTTTATTGTCTTGTAACAGTTTTAAGCTTTGCTAATAGCAGGTCATGCGGTGAGATCAATTATTAGGAATTATGTCTTTAATCCATGTGCCACATGAGAATCAATGGCAGTTTTGAATAACAGACACAGGTGTGTCAATGTCAGATTCTTTAGGATGGTTTGGCTATTGGTGTCTCCCTGTTTAAGATTTAATAATTACTTGCTAATGCTAGGAGATAAATGCATCTTTAATGATTCATGGGTGTGGTTGACAGGCTAAAGAACTCACCCAACTAACTATTTTTATTAATAGACTTCCCTTCCCCACATTATAAAAGGAAGAGACTGAATGAAAGTATTTACGTTTATAATAAATAGAATTTTATTCCACTTATTTTTGTTTTTAAAACTTCCCAAAGAACACATGAGAGGCTCTACTCATTTAAAGTCAATAAAAACGATTGGCATTTGTGAATAATCTGAAATGATCCACTGAGCCTGTGCCTGTATTAATCATTTTTAAATTTGATTCAGTCTTCTCAGATAATTGGGACTGATCTTTGATGTGGCTTTTTTGGCTTCTTGGAAAGCACCGTGTTTGTGTAGCTGGCATTCAGCAAATTGTCTGCAAAATCTTTTCCCTGCATTTTTTTGTACCCTTCGTCATTCCATTTATCCCCAATCTATCCCTCACCTCTCTATTTTTAGCAAACACTTTAATTCCTTTGGCCTTTCTGCCTCTATCTCTCGTGATGCCTGTTTCACTCCTGACCTATATTTGAGCACAAGAGAAGAAAAGTTTTTTTTGTCTTGCTAGCTGCCCAGTTTCTAGGTCAGTGGGTCATTCAGGGAAACTCTTTTAGTTTCGTGCCTCTCTTAAATGTCTATTGGTTCATGAAACCACATCATTAACCTTTAACAAAAATTGCACTTATTCCATTCATAGCATCAACTAATTAAGGGAAGATATTTCAGTCTTGGCCCTATATTCATTACCAGACTAAACCAGAAAGTGTTGATTGAAGCCATCAGAAGAGGCTTAAGCTGTCTATAGTTACGTAATGTTGCCTCAGATGTCTGGGATGAGAAGAACATAACCCATAAAAAGGGCAGCCAGATCATGGGATTACACTGCGTTCATCTGCCTAATTTGTGATGCAGATGTCGTATTTAATGCTACAGAGTCATGGTGATGTGGTAAATGAGCGAGTATAGCAATATAGCAATGCTTTTATTTCAATTGTAAACAAAAATTTGTGATTGTTCACTATATATTTGTTCTTTTATTGTTAGAGAACAAATATCAGGAACATTAGAGCGTATTTAAGTAGATTTATGGATTAAGACCAGGAATTTTCAGTCAAGTTTGTGTACAAATTTGTAGGGAAAAAAGGAAATCAAGCACCTTTACATCAAGACATTGAAATAGGGAGTTGGTGCTCAGTTTAGGTCATGATCGGATCACAGCAATGTGGAATTGCCCACTGGCTGCTTAGTTAATCATCACTGGCGACTCTGCTTTTCCATTAGTGCTCACTTTTAGATGGCTGAAACAGTTACCACCCCTGGATCTGAACTCATGTTGATGGAATGTTCCCCTTCTCCCCTTTTTCCAGATATGCCTGACCTATATTGCAGAGCCCTCAATCTGCAGATCATAAAACCTGGCTTGCCTTTTGCCTGACCTTGGTTTATCTGCCATTATAGTAATTATTGTTTTGAGGTTTTCTTGGCCTCTCCTCGTTTTTCATCTAAAACACACTTCTTTTGAAAGTTCTCCATTTAGTGAGTAGTCATTAAAAATGAAGTGTTAATGTTTTTGAATTCAGTTCCTGGGCCCTGTTGCATATTGAGGCACCAGAGCGTTTGGACTGTGAAGCCAAGGGGGAGATGTGTTGTAACATTTGATGTTAATGTTTCAAAAGCAGAAACCTCTTGCACTGGTTCCCTCAGAGCATATGATGTAATACAGGATAAGGTTTCAAAATGTTAAAACAAATCATGTGTTCATTGCTAATGTTTACCATATGTGTAGTCATGTTTACAGAATAGTCTTGACGGAATTCTGTACAAAGGGTGATGTTTAATTTGTGTCAGAAAGAGGAAACTAATCTTAGGTCATTTCTGTTTAGCTGGAGGTGACCACAAAAAGAAAAAAAGAAAGAAATGTGAAGCTGGGGCACTAACACCGTTCCTAACCTCTCTTTCTCCTTGTATCAGTAGAGTTCAGTGTCTAGCCAGAGAGTATAGGTCAAGGGTCGTAGACAGACAAATCAATAGCAGGGTTAGAAGGTCAGACGGTGGTTGCATGGCAACAGAAAACATTCTGTGGTTGTCAGGGTTGAGCAGATGAAGCAAGAGGATATGACAAAGACATGGCTGAACATTTCATTTCTAAATCGTCTGATTACTGAGCCATGCAGAGAAGCTTGGAGAGTTTCATTAAAAATGAAAAAGCACAACAAATTAAAAGATTACTTTGAAGTGCCTAAAGGCAAGCTGTGAATTGCTTTAGCTTTCGAGGATTAACAAATCTGTCTTTCTTTTCTCTTTTATGTTTGCAGCCTTTCATTGAACAGCCAGCTGGAGGCTTTAGGAGCAGCGGCACCCCTTCCCAAGAGGCTGACAAGCTGGGGCAGACCGAGTGACCTATATCTTCCAACACGCCAAAGGCACCGGGACACATCCATGTTGGCTTGATAGAGCCGTTACATAAAGGAACAAAAGTGAAAAGAAAGAAAAGGGGGTCAGAATCCTTGAAGCAAATTTGCAAACATTTCCTAGGCTTCAGGACTTTATTGCCCGTCATTCCTTCTCCGCTTTGGCTTTAATAGACATTGTGTGCAAAACAGCCAGAAGAGTTTATTCACTGAGGAATTCTTCGGGTTTGTTAAATGCAGAAGACCCATAAGGAGGTGCATCTGTTATTGCTCTTCTTAGCCAATCTGGACACTTGATCACTTGATCATTAAGTTCCACATCAACAAAATCAATGAGGTTCAGTTTTCCAGAAACTAAAATACCTCAAAAAGTCTTTGATTATCCAGCTACTTAGTTGAAGATTCTCCAGTCCACTGTCCAACAGGAATTCCTGTAGGCACCTATCCCCCCTTTACCCATCCCTGTTTCTTCATTAATTTCCATTACAAGTGGTGAAGCCAATGTTCCAAACTGGCTTCCACTGAGGAACAATGGAAAGTTTGAGCTTACAAATTCCTTCAAATTCCAGTGCAGAGAAATCCTTAAAGAATACAGAAAGCTTTGTAGACTACGGTGATCTTCTCCATTCACCTCAAAGCAACAGTCGCCAGAACCGCCTTCTCAAGTCAAAATCAAACATGAGCTGTCGACGCAAGCGTGAGTTCATCTCAGATGAGAATAAGGACGCCTCCTACTGGGAAAAGCGACGCAAGAACAACGAGGCAGCCAAGCGTTCCCGGGAGAAACGTCGTTTTAATGACATGATCCTAGAGAACAGAGTTATGGCGCTGAACGATGAGAACGTACGCCTGAAAACGGAGCTTTTACAACTCAAGCTCAGGTTTGGTATGATAAGTACAGCGTCCTACATGGAGAAGAGTCAGCAGATTGGTGGAGCAGTCAATGGGAGTTCTGGGGGAAACTCCTCATCTTCCTCTTCTTCAAGTTGTTTTTACACTAGTGGTTACTCAAGTGTTTCTCAGATGATGATAAACTCTGATTCTTCTGAAACGGAGCAGTCTATTCGAGGGGATGGGCATGCGAAAATGGCAAAGTACTCCCCACGGGATTCCCTCTCCGATATGTCTGATGGCTCTTCTCGGGACAGCCCAGAGCCACTTGTGTATGACATTAAGCAGGAGGGTATGGGTCTCGATATGGACATTGTCAACAGCACTACTGCACAGATAATGCTAAACAATTATTCTAGATTGCCTGCAGTACTTCACCAGCATGCTTTTGAGCAAGGTTACTCAGCCAGCCACCTGAAGCAACGACGCCAAGAGACCACCGCAAGTCCAGTCGCTCCACAGTCCACTCAAAGAAGTGTTATCCTGTATCGTTCAAGCAGTGCCTCGTATCCTGTGGAAACTCAGGAAATGATTCCTAGAGAACAGCAGAACCTCACACAGTCTACTGAGGGACCAACCAAGAGCCCCAGAAGCTTGGAAGAGGTGTCTAAACGGCTAGAGAGAAAGACTTTGGACTCTCCTTCATATGAGTACCTAGATGGGGAAGCAGTCGAAAGGCAAGCTTACATTGCTCAACGACAGACCCCCAGGGCTGATGCAACCGCCCCAGATCTTTTAATGAGACCAGAGGAAGGAGATGAAGCCCAGATGTACCAGTGTTCTAATGGAACCTTAGAGAACGACGAGCCACCGGTGCTGACCTACGAAGGAAGCTTGAGACGAGAAGAGTACTACGGGGGTCACTCAGGAAAGGACACTTCCTCAAGTGACGGGGACCCCCGCAGCTCTGATAAAGAGGGGTCCACCGATGACGAGTCTCCCTCTTCTTCATGCTCCGACACAGGCAGCTACCACCCTCACATATTCATGACCCAGAGCTCCTTCTCACCAAGCCAATGCAAAGACGGCCAAGCGGAAATCAAAGGCACTGCCCTGCCTCACAAATTGAGACTCAAACACAGAGCTCAAAGCGACGGAAGAGCATCGTCTCAAGACTCTCCAACGACACCACCTGCTAACTTCCAGCCATTACCTCAGCATCCCTACCTGGCCTTGTCTCAATCTGGCGGCCAGTCGAGTCCAGGGTTTTGCAAGCAGGACACCTTGGCTGGAAGCATCGAATGTGAGAGGAAGGAATCCAGTATGTGTAATGGTCGTAACAAGAGACACGACTGAACGGGAGACTGTGGGACTCACTTGGGTCTCCATGTAAAGCCCCGTGAGACTTTTTATAAACCCATCTTGAGGTCCTACCTTGATCTTGTACCCTTCACCCCATTCCCTGTTCGAATGTCTAGGGATAAGAGAAGTGGACAACATCAGGACTGCTGAATTGTAAAATTATGTACATACTTAGCTTTTGTTGGTTTGGTTTTGTTTGTTTGACCTCCTCAAGGTTACAGCAGCACTTTTATAACAGAATGAAATAGGACGACATGCTAATGATCGCACTTACCCGTAGTTCTCATGCTGCAGCAAGATGTCAGAGTGTGTCATTCAATTCAAAAGCAATATCTACCATATTGTAACAGACTCATGTTTGTAAATAGGCAACTTCAAGTGCCCCTTTCTTAGTTTTTGACCACACCTTAACAACAGAATCTCTGCAGGTGGCAGTGCACCATTTTTAAAAGTATACCAAACAGCAGAAGATTCAGGGAACTTTTCCCTTGACCAAAGAAACATGGCTTTAAGTTCATACCTCTC
This sequence comes from Enteromius viviparus, assembly GCA_032353835.1. Lineage (NCBI taxonomy): Eukaryota > Metazoa > Chordata > Actinopteri > Cypriniformes > Cyprinidae > Enteromius > Enteromius viviparus. The sequence continues at coordinate 1,427,964 of JAUCNO010001440.1, forward strand.
TCTCTGCTCCCTACCTCTGTCTGCTTTTTCTAAGTGCTCCCCATCACTCTTCCCACATTAAACAGCCTAGCTACCACTCCTCCTTGATCAGGCACTTGGTTTTTATGTATAAAATGTGATATAAATATTATATATGAATATATTTTAAGAAGAAAACAAAAAGATTACATGGAAAAAAAAATTGTGAGTTCAGTCACTAATGAATTTGTCCTTGTCAAAAACTGTACAGTATCAGTGTGTTTGCTGTGTGAGATGCCACTTAATATAAACTCCTTTTTTTACTTTAACAATTTGCAATTAAATATTTTTTTTAGAAACTCTCCTTTTATAGGAAAATTACAAAATGCCCCAAAGCCTTTACAGATACATTAGCGGGTTGATGTCATAGATACTAAAATGTGTTTTCAGTGACGTTATAACTTCTTGTCTGGTCTTGAAACATTACTTGGCGTTTAACATAAAAAAAAAAATACAAAATAAAAAAAAGTTTTTCCAGATAACGTTTAAAACCTTAAACCTACCCTAAAAGTACATATCTAGCTTCCCTTTTATGTAGCCTCCTCCATGTTTATAATTTTCCTTGTACACCATGTAAAAACATTGATTTGCTTCATAACCTGTTACAGAGAGAACTGTCTATAGTCTTAATGCAAAATGATTTTCTCTCTCTCTCTGGTTATGAATGTGAAAGGAATGTTTTGCTCTTATTAGCATGAGGTTTACAGGAAAGCTCCACCCTGCTTACATCAGTATAAATGGATGATTACTAGCAATGTGTCTTTGACTTAGTTTGACTGAGTTAAGTGATTCAGCTAGCCGATACTGAATTGTTTTTCAATCCTCACTAGTTTACCGCTACCCTGCAAATGTTCCCCTGCCAAAAATGAGGTTTAATTAAAGTTTAGTTTTTTTTTTACTTTATAAAAATGCATGCGCAACCCTCCTTTTGTATTTTTCCCGAAATAAGTCTATGTTAACTTATGGCACTTGTGTATAAATGTAAAATATTTTTACTCACAACACTGTATTGTGCTTTTTTTTAAAAAAATGAACTGTTTTGGGGGCCAAGTGTTGTCCTGTTTATCACTAGCCGCATCTTTACTTCCTGTTTACTGTGATCTCGTAATTGCTCACCACAGTGTCACCTTTCCCCCTTCGTCCTTTCAGTGTGTTTCAAAACTGAGTGATGTTTGATGTTTTTATTTTCTTATGGTTTTATTAAAACGAACATGGAAAAAGAAAAAAACAAGCAAGGCTTGTTTGGTGTTATTGAGTAGACCGTGGCACTGCTGTTCTGTTGCGAAATAGATGCATATTGTAAAAAAAACACTAATATTCAGTGCTAGGGTTGGGTGCATTTAAAAAATTCAACAAAAAAATAAAAAAAAGTTGTTGCATTATTCATGCGTTTGTCTTTTTTTTAATACTTTATCCACCTACAGTACATAATTATACGCGGCAGTTATGCAATTAGATTTTGTACCATGCAATTACAGCCTTATTCAAACAAATGTATTAACATCAGATTATATAACTAAATCTTTCAGTATGTTTGAAGAAGTTTTGACTGCTGCCTAAAAAGAATTTGACTCAAGCTGGAAGAGATTAGTGAACAAAGAGGCAAGAATAAACAATCTACATCGTCTGTTCAAACCTGGATTAACATTGCAAAAGGGCAGAAGTGTTCAACACCTTGGTTTTGCTTATCATGAGATACTGACACACTGACACACATCATTCTAGCTTTACCGCAGGCTTACTTTACTGACGTAACACTGACCTAGATACTCCGTGTGCTGCTTACACAAGTAACATTGCTACGCATTTGCATTTACTGATATGTACAAGTTATACACTGACAGTCACTCATAACGTAACGTGATATTTCAGACTAGTGCTGCATAAACACATAAACTATGTAGTCAAACGGGATACGATCTGTTTCTTTCTCTTTGTGATTGTATCTACCAGTGGAGAATACAAATGAAACCCTTATTTATATAGTTCCTTCATGTTCTAATTGAGGAGGTATGCATGTACGGAACGGCCTGTCCTGCTGACGAGGACATGCACAGGTCAGCAGATCTTTCCAGTGTTTTTAGTTTTAATGTCACTAAAGTAGGTCAGAACCAAGCCAAGAACAAATTATCCTCCCTTTCATGCAGAACTCATGAGCATATTGAGCTGTTCTTCTGCTCTCCAATATGTGAGATCATTTTGGGTCAGCCTTTTATGTTTGATAAACACTTCCCAAAGGAAAAAGAAAAATAAATCTTAATTGTGTGGGTTTTATGTGATCTGTTGAACAATGCAAATTTTGCAGTTTTAATTGTTTCAGCTGGGAACATATGATTGCAAAATTTGTTGTCTTGCAGGACAATTTTAATTCAAATAAACTCACTTGAATTAAAGTGATCATGGGATTTAAGTATACATGTGTTTTCTATTCTTATTAAAAAGAGTCAAAGATGTCTGCATCAAAAGAAATGGATTTAATGTTTATAGAAATCACATTAAATGTAAGTAAAGTTTTTTTTTATTTTTTCAAAAATAAAATTCCATTACATGTAAAAAAATACATACATATTTTTATAATCTTTTACTATTTTTAATAAATTCACATAATGCAAAATATTCTTGCATTGCATAAGTTATATATATAAATATATAAAAAAATATGCATATATATATAAATAAAAGTTATACAGTGTATATATATATATATATATATATATATATATATAAATAAAAGTT
>JAUCNO010001440.1:1438193-1459037 GCA_032353835.1 Enteromius viviparus
TACATATATATATATATACAGTATATATATGTATGGGTGTTTGTATGTATATATATATATGCGTGTGTGTGTGTGTTTATATATATATATATATATATATACACAAACACACACACATACATATACATACATATATATATACATATATATGCGCATGCATGTCTGAAGCGTTTTTTTGCAAAAACTGATAACGTTTTTAAAATACGTTTTTAACAATCTGCACTTTTATTAATTGAATGTAGCCTTGGTGAGAGGAAGAGACTTTTAATATTTAAACATTTTTCAAACTGTAAAAATCATTTCAAATGTAAACTTAATAATTATTCCAAAGTTCTATATAGCACTAACAGTGTGTCTTGAGTCACACTGACGATTAATAGTTAATAATTAGAATAGCAAAACTAATGTTCTTTCACTAAAAGAAAAATAATTGCTGTGTTTCTTGAAAGAGTGAAAGGCAGAAAGAAATGTATGACACAGAAGGAGAGATGGGTGGACGTTTTCCGGTGTTTTGAGTGGAATGTGAAAGCTGGCGTTTTAGGAGAGGCCCAGCTGGTCCTCGTGCCTTCATCGCACATGCCCCTCTCTTCTGAACTGTATCGTGATATTTTAAACATGCAGGAAGCACTAATGTGTGTTGGAACTATTTAGACCACAAAACACACACACATGAGCCGTGCTGAAATGAAACACTGAAAGGTATGTACAGGAAAACCGCAAAAAAAAAAATTCCTCTAGCTGAAATGAATCGGTGTTTAATAATTCCTTTTAAAAGCAGATGTATTGCACATACACACTGTCAGGCTTGACGACCCTTGCAGGAAAACCTACTGGCAAATGTTGAGAGTAATTTGGATTTGAGCTATGCTCTTGTTCACCGCAGGTTTGGCGAAAGAGCATCTCTCTCATGCTCTCTAAACGTCTCTTTCATCACTGCCTGATTTTTCAGAGTCCAACGCATATTCTGAAGAGATGTGGGAAAGAAGAGGGCAATGGAGCACATCGAGAAAAGATTTAAGGCAGGGTGGAAGCTGACAGCTCTGTATTGTTGCAACATTTTCAGTCGGGCTTGTGCAACTCTTGATGAGAAACTCTCTCAGCTTTTGTCTAATGTGCTAGTCAGACATTATGACTTACAGCAGATGTTGCACAGTGATGAAAAACCTGGTGTTCAACTCAGTGAACAGGTAACAGACACTAATAGAGGTGACCAGAGACAAGCATTAAAAAAAAAAAACAAGACTGAGGACGTGCAGCTGTCAATCAAACACTGCGCTCAAACAGGTCCAGTTACATGCAGCTTTAAAAGAGCTAAACTATTTGATTGAAACATTTGGGGAAGTACATGCAGATACACAACAGTTTATAAGTTTGGGGTCAGAAAATGTTGTGTTTGTAAAGAAATTATTAACTTTGTTCAGCAAGGATGCTTGAAATTGATTAACAATGACAGTAAAGACATTTATAATGTTGTAAATTCTGTTTCTAAGAAATGCTGTTCTTTTCACCTTTTCTATCATTAAAGGATCCTACAAAAAAATATCATGGTGTATACAAAAATATGATGCGGTACAACTGTTTTAAACATAAATAATAAATAGCTAATAATATAGCTGCAAATAAAAAGTTCTAATTTTGAGCATGAAATCAACATATTAATGATTTGCATCATGTGAGACTGAAGACTGGAGTAATGATGCTGAAAATGCAGTTTTGACCACAGGAATAAATTATGCTATAAAATATATTGCAACAGAAAATATTATTTTCACAATAAAAATTTCACAATATTACTGTTTTTAGTAAATGAAGCCTTGGCAGAATTTCTTTCAAACAAACACACAAAAAATAAATAAATAAATAAATAAATATATACATACACATACACACACACAGTAGTCACCATTTGAAGTGGATCAAAACTTTCATCAAAACTGTCCTTAAAACATGTAAATCTTGTCTTAGGACAACTTTGATGAACTTTTTTGACCCACTTCAACTTCACTTTATTGCTCCCCTTACTCATCATTGTTTAGAATTCTTGTTTTCTATGTTTAAATATTGAACAGCTGTTTACAGTAGAGATTATACGTGGCATATTCTCTCTTGGCATGTATTAATTCTACAGCTGTCACTGAGGGTTAATGTTATAGTTAAGACCCACAGGATGACATTTCATAAGGGTCAAAGGTCAATCTCTGCAGAATGCTAGCTTAGCATTAAAGGACTGCAACTTGAGGCAGCACCTGCTTATAAACAGAAAGCGATGAAAGGTTCGAGCAGACTAAACAAGTGGAACTTCCTCTATAGGTGAAAGGGCAAATAACAAGCATTTTTGCTGAGCCACGTGAGCCCGAGATTTTTATCCTGTAAGAACGAGTTCCATTTGTCATTTTCGAAGAACATTGCTCGCTCTAATTTATAATCGCAGCTTCTAAGATTGTGCATTCTTGAGTGAAGCCATACTGTATATTTATATATATATATTTTAATAAATATTAAACAATAAAATAGTAAAAAATAAAACAAATACTAATTTATTTAAGGTAGGTTGTTGCAAACTATTTATTTTAGCTACATTTCAAAAATAAAAACATGTTGGAAGTTAGTCTAATATATTTGTTTATTTAAATGCATCTAAAACTAATTGATCGCAACCACAAAAAAAGTAAATTCATGAATCATTGTTTTTTTCAGTAAGTGTAAACTGAAAATACAAAACTTACATGCCAAAATATTATTCAAACTAATTACTTCTCTCTAAACATGAATATATACTTTAATAAATATCAAATTATGGGACACGTTTGGAAATTATTTAAGCTATTTAAAATCATGTTTGGTAAAGCCGAATAAAAAAAAAAAATTAATATTAGATGAAAAACAAACAAAATGAAAACGCACTAAAAGTACTGAAACTACAACTGAAAAAAAAAAAAATAATAATAATAATAATAATAAATTTTTTAAAACAAATAAAATTAAAAACTACAAATGCACATAATAAACTACTAAAACGTACTTAAAATACACTACTTCTAAATATTATTAATAATAATAAATGACTATCCTCGAAACATGAATATGTACTTTTAAATATGATGACATGATTTTTGATGTGGCAATATTGTAACGAAATTCAGGGGAAATATTTCTCAAAACTTTGAGGAAATTCTCAACAGCAAAACACGAAGTATCAGAACAAGGAAATGTGAACACAGCAACATTTTTTGAATCGTACAAGCTGCCCAGAGACACTCTTATTGTATTTCACTTATCCATTTAATTTCAAAAGAATCGGGAAGCGTTTGGTACCGTGTGTTTGCTTACATGGCAGCAGGCCAGGAACACGCTTTTCTCGCAGGTGGAATAGTTTTTCTCTCTCACGTGTATCCACTGACCTGCTTTCCTTTCACAGCCGCACCCAGACTTTGATTTGTTAATGATTCAGCTCAAAGCCGTAACTAGATTTCACAACAACAACAGTGAAAAAGGGTGCGGAGCGGCACAGGTTGAGCAGTTTCAGTAAGCCATAAACGCTCAGGTGAAGTCATGAGGAAATAAGCCAAGTGTGACATTATGCTAGCGAAGCACACGTGACTTTCACACCGAAGAATGAGGTGAAATACACTAAACATTATCTCATCATTTACCATAATAAGTCAGTCTAAGGTGAATAACATCTAGCTCACACATGTAAAGACTTCACGTGTCGGCTGATTGGGTTAAATTAACTGCTGCTGTTGAAGAACAAAAATATGCTGATGTGTATAGTAAGTGTGAACTTGGCCTGTAACAAACTCGGATAGTAAACAAACATGCCCCAGTTGAAAGATGTGGGTTCTAACCTCAAATGATCTGAGAGGTTATTGTTTTTATATCTGTGTATCTCTGAAGGGAACAGAATGTCTTTAGAAATGTTTTGATGGGACTTAAACAGGTTTTTGTTAACTGTTTTGTTTACAGATGTTATCGGGAAACAGCTTTACTTCTCCCATTCCAAAAGCACCACCTGCTGGCAGAGAATGAATGTGCATTTTCAATCAGCACATTTTGTCGTTTTGTTTTAAACGGCAAACATGCAGTTATAAATGTGAACCAGTGGATTGAAAAAAAAAATGTGTTTTAAAAATCTAAACAGTTAAGACAGTCTTTTTGTGTTTAAAACCAAATTTGAAAAACAACCTATATCTGACATCTAATCTTTTTGTAAATTGATATGTAAAAAGTATTTTTAGAGTTTAATATGTTACCATAGAGGCATAGACCTCTACCCCGCTCTAACAGCATTGATTTTTATTTCTGGAACTCTTATGCGTTCACACCAGACGCGAATGAAGCGTTAAGCGCAAGTGATGTACATGTTAAGTCAATGCAAAGACACGATTAGACATCCTGCGGGGTGATTCGTGCAAATTTAGCAGAGCGAATGGCGCCATTCAAGCGTTTGAGGTGCGTGACGCGTGATTTGCGCGAAACGCTCATGTTGAAATCTTTTTGCCGAAAATTCGAGCCGAATTAACCAGTCAGGAGCTTGCACTTGTAGTGACGTGTTACTGTCAAGTGGAGGCAGAATTCCGAAACTATGGAGGACAAAATCATCGTTGCTGCATGATGTCGTCACTGTACGACATCTTCGTACTTTGATAGAAACAGGAATAAAAAGGAAATAAATACTAGATTTCATTAAACAAAAGTTTGCCTATTAGATATACCCAAAAATTTTACCTCATGTCTAACCACTACTGAGACTGAAAGCGCCTAGCCGAAGTCCCTCCCACGACGCGAAATCGCGTTAGCTATGAAGCAAATTTCACGTGCAAATAAAGCGAATTTCACGCGCGAATGAAGTGAGTAAACTCTAAATGTTCAAGCGTCCAGTTACACACGAATAGAACGATTTATTCGCGCAAGTCGCGCCTGGTCTGAATGTACCATTAAAAAGGTCTTAAGTTTTGATTTAGAATTTCTTTTACATTTTATTATTGTATCCTGTGAAAACTGTGACCAGAGAAAATTCTGAGTAGCTAGTAACTTTGGAAAAGTCACAGTGGCTGGTGAACCAAAAAGTTCAACACAGTCTAACGACAAATTCTTTTCGTATTTTACAAGTTGGCAAATTCATGCTAATTCTTACAAATTCGTATGACGTTACTCGCACGTTTTTGTACGATTTGTCTAAACCCCAGTGACGGGTAGGTTTAGGGGCAGGGTTAGGAGTAGGTCATTCGTACAAATCCATACGAATTGGCAACTCGTAAAATATGTCTGAATTCGGACAAGCGAGATTTGTACAAATTAGCCACCTCGTAAAATATGTATGAACTACTATGAGATCGAGCCAAAAGTTAATGTTAAGGCATGCTTGCAGAGAATTAATTCAATAAAAAGTCACTTAAGTGTAGTTTATTCAACATTCATGACATTTCTTAACATGTTTAAGTGCGCTTTGCAATGACGTCAAATTAAAGATTAAAAGTACATTTTAAATATATATTTTTAATAATCTTTTGTCATTCAAGGATTATTTTGTGCACTTACTAACATACTAAAGCACATGTAAACATTTGAACTGTATTGAGTTATTCGCTACTACATTTAAAGTTTTAAATGTATTTAAATGTACTAAATTGCAGCTTATTTAAACCCACATGAAAAAAATATTATATTAAATTGTACACTGTATACAGACTGTTTTAGATCCATATAAAAGTACTTGAATTCATTTGTTGTGGTAATTCTATAGTTGCTGTGGTAATACAACAACTACAGTAACATAAACCAATTACTTTTCCCAATACTGTATTAAGTTTTCTACATCTATAGGGTATATTGCCGTTTGCTACAACACACTACAGTTCACTGAAGTATGTCAGTATTTTAACAATTTATCATTTAACTATAGTTAATTTTGCAATATTCTGTAGCATTCATTTAAGTGTTCAAATTTATAAAACTTTATTTTATATAAAGTTTATAGCATGCAATTAAGAGTCCAATAACACTGCAATTTGCACAGTATATTCTTTTAAACTATCTAATTTCCATAATAAGGAGTAAGGACTATTTTTGTCGTTTTACAAGGGTTTATTCAACGGCCCACAAAGGTCAACAGCTTTACAAGAAACCCGGTAACCTAACTTCACTCCAGAGAACAGACAAGGAGAGGGAAAGACCTTGAGGTTATATAAATGGCTTCCGCCCAGCTCGGCCCAACAGGCGGAGGTGTCAGGTTACAGGACAGCCCTCTTTTACAGGCCACACAACTTCCTCTGCCCTGAATACAAACTCCTTAGGGAGGGACACAGCTTAGGCCAGCCCCATGTGACAGTGAGTTCACATGCACCAGGGAGAAACGTGTTACTGTAACACCTTGTCGGAGGCCAAAGCGGTTATGTAAAGACCTGAAGGCCTTAAACACAGCCAAGGGCACTGCAGGGATGGGCAGCGGGAATACAGGAGCTGTGTGTGTCCAAACCGGGCATCAGTTGTTGTTGTACAATGGTGAATTTGTGTGTGTTGCATGTAAATGTATCGTATTGTAAATTTATTTAACTTCTCTTTAAATAACATTTTTCTGTTTCCTCAGATTACATGTTTACAGTTTATGTTTACTTTATATATTTTTTAGACACAGACATATAGTGTGCAAACAAAAAGTTTTATTTTGGATGCGATTAATTGTTTTACAGCACTAAGATTATCCATAGGAAAATGTACAGGAGAAATGTATGAAATGTATATGCTTCTTGGATCATGTAAGAAATGTCTACATTTCTGCTTTACATTATCCCACATGGGATAATCTAGGAAAAGTTCAAATGGCATTTGTTGTGATAATAAAATAGAGCAGACTGACACTGACACAGTACACTGAGAGAGTGAGGTTAATCTTGGATTACGAGAGCGAGTCACGTCACACCAGCTTTACACATAATAAGCACGTCACATTTGCACAATCCAAAACATACAGCTTTCTGAACAGCCCTATGGGTTTGATCAGCACAGAGCTTGGGATTAGTTTCATGGATGTGAAATTCTTCAGCAATTCAGTGTCCAAAAATATAAGGCAAAAATAATGTTTAATAAACATTTCCATGCAGTTAAATTAGGCCTTATTATGTAATAACTCATATATTATTTCATATGAAGGATTAACACTGCAACAAATACATTGCTTATTGTTAGTTAGAGTTAGTTGTACAATGGGGAACGTGTGTGGGTGTGTCTTTGCATGTAAATTAATTGTATTGTAAATGTATTTAATTTCTTTTTAAAAAACAAATATATACATGTCATATGCACTTCTTATTGTTAGTTAGTGTTAATTAATGACTTAAAGGGACATTGTCAAATGGGATCTTATTGAAAAATTTTTACCATTTATCAGTGCAATTATTTATCGTGATTAATTGCATACAAAATAAAGGTTTTTGCTTATATAAGAAATGTGTATTCTGTATATTTATTATGTATATATAAAGACACATACAGTATTTAGAAAAACTTACATATATATATGTATATGTATATATATATATATTATAACTGAAATATCACATGGTCCTAAGTATTGCTCAGTATTTAGTAGAAGCACCCTTCTGATCGAATACAGCCATGAGTCTTTTTGGGAAAGATGCAACAATCCAGGTGTGAAAAGTTATTCACACCTGGATTTTGGGATCCTCTGCCATGCCTCCTCGCAGATCCTCTCCAGTTCTGTCAAGTTGAATGGTAAACGTTGGTGGACAGCCATTTTTAGGCCTCTCCAAAGATGCTCAATTGGGCATCAGGACTCTGGCAATATAACAAAGAGTGAAAAATGTAAGAGGGTCTGAATACTTTCCATACCCACTGTATGTATATATAAAAACTGATTTCAACACACACCCACATATATATTATAAAATATATTTATTAAGTGAGGTCAATAAGTATTTGATCCCCCAGTGATTTTGCAAGGTCTCTTACTTCATCTTTTATTTCACTTCAAATCATGGAGGGGTCTACAATTTTCAGCATTTCCACCGTGAGAGACAGAATCTAAAAAGACAAACCTGGAAATCACTTTGTACGATTTTTTTCTAACAATTTATTTGTGAATTACTCTGTCAAATAAGTATTTGATCACTTGAGTCAAAAATCTTCATATTTGGTACAGAAGCCTTTGTTAACAATTGAAGAGGTCGAACGGTTCCTGCAGTTCTTCACCAGGATTTGTCTTTATAGATTGTGTCTCACAGTTAAAAGTCAACATTTGAAGTGGATCAAAAAAGTTTATCAAAATTGTCAAGAACAAGACAAGACCAAATTTGGGTTTTAGATTTTAGGACAACTTTGATGAAAGGTTTTGATCCACTTCAGATGGTGACAAATAGGGGTTATATATATATTTATAAATAAATAAATAAATACACCTGGACCACTAGAACAGTCATAGTAGCACAGGTAAATTTCTAGAAATAGCCAAAAATACTTTTGTATAAATCAAAATTTTTCTTTTAAATTATTAGGATATTAAGTAAAGATCATGTTCCATGAAAATATTTTGTAAATTTCCTATCGTAAATATATCAAAAGTTGCATTACTAAGAATTACATTTGAACTTTAAAAAGGCGTTTTAGCTCCATCTCAGCCAAATATTGTTCCATCCAAAATTCAGTCTTTAGATAATAAATCTCAATTTTGAGACTGGTTTTGCGGTCCAAGCAAAAACTTTCGTTGTGAATGCAATTAATTGGTTGACAGCACTTGTTATATGATTTGCACACAATTAAACAAATATTATTTGTACACTTTAAACAAAATGTTCAAGAATCGTGTTGATTTTAATTCATGACATTTCCCAAGCAGCAAAAATGAATCTTCTGAGTTTTAGTCACACTGAACTCCACTGAGGATTTAAAAGGGGGGAAAAAAAAAGAGATGAAAATCTGGAAAATGCTAAATAAAGGTGATACTTTTCCACTTGTTTTATGTCTGTCCAGACCAGTATGAGCACCAGGAGATGTGACTCATTTTGGTGGATGCAAATTACAGAGACTGCATCATCCCACAAGGGAGACTCCATGTATTTTCGTCCTGTGTGTGGAAACAATAGTACATTGGGACCAAATGCAGCTTTTTATCCCCATTCGTGCTGTTAGCAGAGGAACAAGATTGCTTGGTTAGGTTACAAAAATCTTCGCAGACAAGACAAGTAGCTACATGACGTCTCGACTGTGACCTACATAATCAAACACGGCGCTCTACACACCTTCAGCTAAAAATAAAACACTCAAAGATGACTGATGTCAAATGAATTGTGAAAAATATGCATCGTGCACCGATTCAACTGTATCTACCAGTTGAAAGCAATTCAAGCGGGAATAACAGAGTTCGGATTTGATAGAAATTGGATTGTTGATACAAAAAGGTCAACTAAATCCCTGCAGGTAACTCACGTTATCTGCCCGGGAAACTAGGTTATGATGGTGAAAACATTGATAAAGTTAATGGAAAAGCGTAGGAAGAGGAAGGTGTGTTGATGGAGAAAAAAAGATAGATAGATAGGGGGAGACAACGAAGGGCCACCACGTGAAGGGAGAGTGTGTGCTGTCTTCAGGCCATGTGCTGCTAGCAAGCGTGTGTGAGCGAGAGCGGCCAGTGTAAGCAAATGACTCATCCTGAAGGAGCCCTTCCACACACACACACACACGCTCACGGTAAACGAAAGCATGGAAAACACATTAAGCCATCATCCAAATGAGAGAATGGCGAGGATAGAAGTGGAAAGAAAACAACAGTGTTTTTCATCCTCTTTCCCGCCCCCCAAGAGGGATAGAAATAGCACACATATACATCAGCTGAGCTCAGCTACACTCATCTGGGCACTGGGTGAAAGTTCAAGCAAGCTCTGAGATGCAACGCCTCAGTAGTGCTGGTGTACATCACTTTAGCTCATATGCAAAGAAGTGTGTTTAACGGTGTTGCCAGGTTTTTCACAAACACACTCACCTAATTGCTACTCAGAACTCGCCCCAATCGCATTTCGAGGGGGGTCCAGCCAAGTCATATACAGCAATTCATAGATATTTTACAAGGTGGCTAATTTGTACAACCTCACTCGTACGAATTCATATGATTTGTGCTAAATCGTACATATTTTACGAGTTGCCAATTCATATGAATCTGTAGGAATGACCTACACCTAACCCTGCCCCTAAACCGGTCACTGGGGTTTAGAGAAATCATACAAAATCGTATGAATGAGGTTATACGAATTGGTCCAAATTAGCACGATTGAGCAAAAAACTTGTACACATTTTACTAAGTGGCTAATACATACAAACTCAAACTATATACCATCACAAATTGGTCTGAGATTGTGCTAAAATACACACGTCATTGCAGGGGTGGCGAACGTCGGTCCTGGAGAGACGCAGCCCTGCAGAGTTTTTCTTCAACCCTAATCAAACACACCTGAACAAGCTAATCAGTCTGGATGATTACTTGGAAGCTACAGACAGGTGAGTTTAAATTAGGGTAGGAGCTGAACTCTACAGGACCAGAGTTCTCCAGCCCTGCATTATTGTATTCACTTAAACCCATGAAAAAAGTGTTAAGTAGTCTAGGGGTCTGTTACATAAAACAAGTTTACCAAATAAGTCAGGCTTATGGCAGATAGTATGACTTATTTTAACACAAATTAACTGGCAATAAGTCAGACTTACTGAAATAAGCCTGGCTTCTACTCTTATCTTGGTTTATGGAACAGGCCCCAGTTCTGTTGGAAATCCACAGCCTTGGCAACACTGTTGTTTAACTGTATTGTGCACTTATAGTGCACTATTTTTCCCTATTTAACTGCAATTATGAAAATACAATTTTTAAAACAATTATGTAATTGTGCATAAAGCTGAACTGGGTTAAAAAAGTAGGGGAGAGGGGGGGGAGCACTATAAAATTCAGCTATATAATGTAAGCTATTTTACACTTTAATTAAATTGCAGTTTACATGTAATTAAGTGTCTGAAAACAAAGCTTCATTTGTGAATCATTAGTGACATAAACGGTTGATAACTTCACAAACAATGATTACACAACGTCAGGTGATCACATCTAAACATGAGTCTTGAGTTCTATTGGAATCTCTGATTCAGTCATTTACCTCAATTTGATACAGGCATAACAATCCACTGGTTTTATGGTAAATTAATGCGCATTTAATGTGATTCAGAAAAAAAAGAACAAATTGTTCATTGATAAAATAATACCAATGAAACCATAAAAAAAAAATAAACAAATATTCTACTAAAGGAATAGGCTTCCAGCAAACGATTGTTTATATTGTCACAAAAATGTAAACTGCAGGCTATTATTAAAGTCATAAGATTATAAGCTTCATTCGGTTTGAATTCAAGCACATATACCCCCAGTTTCACAGACAAGGTTTAAGCTAGTCAGACTAAATTGCATGTTTGAGCTGTCTCAGATGAAAATATCTTGCTCTCACATATCTTAAAACATGTCGGTGTCATTGTTCTGTGTTAAGATGCACACCTGTAATATTTTCTTATAAGGCATTTTTGTAGAAGCTACTTAAATATCTTAATTTAACTAATGCCTAGTCCTGGCTTAAGCTAAGCCCCATTTGTGAAACCGGGCCTTAAATTATATTATTTACAAGTATGCTAAATTGCACCCTTTTTTTTTTTTTTTTACAAGATAAGATCTGCAGACATTGTATCTGCTTTTACTGAAATAAGGGAATTTTGGGGCAAAGTCACAGATAAACATGGTAAATGTGAGAAATGTAGCTGGAAATCTAAAAATATAAAATCAAAATATTTAGTAAAATCTGCAATTTTATCAAAAATTACAATTGATGTCAGATTTGGGAAAAGGTCATGAGATAATTTATTTACCAAAACAAACCAAACATAATAAAATCGCATTAATCTATTATTTATCCAAATAAATAGACTTAAAATAAGGAATATTCACTTCACTTAAAATCATCATGTTAGAACTAGCAGCAGTGGCTTGTTTTATTGTTTTAATATTGAGGAACTTACACTTTCGATGCAATATTGTTTGTATATGCAATACAAATGTAAGGCACGGCAGAACCATGGCAACAATGAAGACTCCAGGAATGTCTGGGATCTTATTATTAGGAAATCATAGGCAGCTAAAAATAACTACCTTATGATTTCATTGATAAGGGTCCACTGGCTTTCAAAATGTACAACAATAAGAACATCGAAGAATGTGTTTAAGGGCAAGAAATCTGTAAACTCATACTTTACTAGTTTTAAAAGCATGCTTTGTCTGAACTTCTCTCTTTGTCTGATTGGTAAATTGCAGTGATTTTAAAGCTTAGCTTATTTTGCACATGCCTCATGAGGAGAAATACTAAGAGAGCATAGAGATCATTGGCTGGCCCTTGTTTCATCATTCCACAGATTTGCAGGGTTTTAGGCATGATAAAAGACATTTATCATCCTGTCTTTCAGCCGCTGAATAGCTGATTTGCTGGTGTGTCGTCATGTTGAAAGATGGGCCATCTTCCCATTTTCAACTTCCTTGCTGCAGGTTTTAGTTTTGCCTGTAATTTGTACCATCCATCTTCCTCTCTGCTGACAAGCTTGCTTCAGTTCCAGCTTATAAGAAATACTCCCACAACAGGTTATGAACTCTATGATGATTTTACTTGGTAGGCCTATTATGTATTGGGTTTTCATCAGAACTACAGCTGCTGGTATTAACCGAAAAGCTGACATGATTGCAGCAACTTCTGTATCACGGCCAATGCATTTTTCACAGGGGTCAGCAAACTTTGGTTAAGCAAACCATCGCTGGCCAGTAAACACTTTAAACACTGACAAACAAGCAATAAGACATGAGAGAAGACAGTATACACTTTCAGAAAAAAGCTGTCACTGAAGCCAAAAGGTACATCTTTGTACTTTATTTAACCCTAAACTATACTGTATTAACACCTTAAAGCTATACATTTGGAAACATCAGTAAAAACATCAGTAAAACAGTCCATGTGACATCAGTGGATCAACTTCAGTTCAGTGACGCTACGAAAAACCTTAAGAAAACAAAAATAACAATTTACTTTCGCCACTACCAGTATCGCCATGTGCCGCATACGCAAGCTTTTACGTACTTGAAGTAATCAGTCTTATTTACATCCAAGGAAAGCACGCTCATGAACGTAATCTGCAGCTGTTTACATCTAGAAGAAAGCGAACGCATGTTTTGTGATGCTACCTGAAATGGCAAAAGTTATAACTTGGGAGAAGAATGGTTGATTAATTTATGTAACATTCTTGGTGTCGCAAAACTGAAATTGATCATTTGAGTTGTGTTGCTGTCTATGGAGGGTAAAGGGTCTACTGATTTGAGATCTTTTGTATGTTTAAAAAAAAATAATATCAATACTTTGTGCCAGAATATCGGTATTTAATCTCGGCTGGAAATATCGCAATAAACCGGCATATCGATTTATTTTCCCACCCCTAGAAAACACAGCTTTGCATTAAATGAATAAATTACGTTTTAAAACATTACAATAGAAATGAGTAATTTTAGATTGTAATAATATTTGACAAGGTTCCTGGTTGCACTTTATTTTTGCACAAATAAATTCTGCCTTGGTGCACACTTCATATAAAATACCGGTCTATCATTCATATAATTTCTCATAAGTGTTGTTTCATAATTTGAGGGATTATTCAATAGTTAATATTTCACACGTGATATGATGCAGTACCATTATGTACCACTTAGGGGGTCAGGATTTTAATGTAGGTCAACTGTTGAATTTGACTCATTACTGTAATGGGACACATTGAGAAAATGCTTACATGTGGGCTGTTAGGCTTGGATATGTTTAAAACAATGTAAGAGAACAAGAGTTTTTAGGCCTAGTAATTGTGATACTACCAGCATAAGTGTGTGTGTGTGTGTGTGTTTAACAAGCTTGTGCTAGCATGGGACTTATTTTCATGAGACTCACCCTGTGATTCAGCTCTTTCTCTTGCGGCTGACTCTCATTGCATCTGTTTCGTGTTCCTGTTACATGATGTTGGACAAAAGTATGTCATGATAAATGTGGGTGTGTTTATAACAGATATACACATAACACATTGGGTAAATGTGTGTCAGACTCCACGTTTGCACGTACGAAACCTTTACAAAAGCATCCGCATGCTTGTGTCTGCACGTGCTTCCTGCTGAAAAGGTAATTTGTCTCTCAGAATAGAAAGTATGTGTCAGGTAAGAAAATCAAACATGGATTACAAGAAGTTACATGACTCACTATATGGGATTATTTACTTCCTATGAAGCCATCTGTAATATTATATGGTCAATATGAAAACATTTTTATCACTATGATAAAACTCATAAAGTTTGGTGTTTTATATGATTGTTTTCTTAAGGCTCACCGTAGCCAATTCCAGGAAAGAGCCTATAAAATCAAATATGGATTATATTAAAGTCATATTCTGATTATGATTTTGATATATCATGGACATGGGAGCAGATGTCATTCGTATTCTTAATATTTAGATTAAAGTTCAACCAGTATGAGTTTTTGGTTCTTGAAAAATTACTGTGGCTCTTCCAAAAGCCTTAATGCACTACTGTTTAAAAGTCTACCATCAGTAAGGTTTTATTTTAAAGAAATTAATACTTTTACAATAATATTTCACAATATTTAACTGTATTTTTTATCAAATGAATGCATTCTTTGTGAGCAGAATAGCTCATTTCAAAGCCATTAAACTGCAAACTTGTAGGCCTAAATAATCCGCAAAGTTTACATGTTTAGTTAAACCTAAAGCTTGGATCTGTTTGCACTTTAGTAACTGCAGCAGTGAAAATAATCTGTTTAGACTGTAACTTCCCATTTAGACTGACAGGGAACAATGCAGCGCCATAAAACCAGAACATGGTAATCAAAGAAACCCTAAAGCTGGATTTCATCATTCTCGTTTTTGTCACGTTGCTCACTTTCAGTGCAGACGCAGTAAACTGTCAGGCCTCTGGGTCTGATTAATCACGGGGTGCTCCATATCCCCGTCCGCTCCCACGCTGCGGTCCACTCGGGGCGCGCTGCTCTGACTCAGGACCTGCTCTTGTCTTGTCTGGCGCAGGGCCTGGACTGAAAACCCCACAGACCTGCCAGAAAGTGAGTCAGTCTTTTCCAACCAGACACACTGAACATGCTGGAATGCAGCGCTGTTCTCTCTCTCTTTGTCTCTCAATGTTTCACATTCTCTCTTTATTTTGTTTGAAAATGTTCGCCTCAACTCTGCTGTAAAGTCAATAACTTCCCCGGCATGCAGAAACGGTATTGAGGGGAAACATGTCCAAAATTTTATAAAAAGGAAAAAAGTAAGAGGATGAGGAGAAACAGAGATCACAAAATAGAATTTTCCCCAACTTCTAACCAC
Source organism: Enteromius viviparus (assembly GCA_032353835.1). Lineage (NCBI taxonomy): Eukaryota > Metazoa > Chordata > Actinopteri > Cypriniformes > Cyprinidae > Enteromius > Enteromius viviparus. Next base: position 1,453,647 of record JAUCNO010001440.1, read on the forward strand.
ATAATGTTGGAATGATCTCAAAAGGCTTTGTTTTTTTGCCATCTAGTGGCTACTCTTTTATGTGCGAGTGTGTGCGTGTTAATCCAGTCAGCTTTGACCAAACTTCACTCTGTTCTGGGGATCCCCATTCACTGCACATTTTCTATTGTCTCCCTTATCTAACACAATGATTTAATTCATCAGCTCATATCGTCTGCAAGAGTTTAAGTGCCTGTGTTTAACGATGGAGACATGTAAAAAGTGTAATGGAGGGGGTCCCCGGGACTGCTTCAGAGCTATTTTGGATTCATAAAAAGCAAGTATTAATGATATTTTTGTGGGTTATTTATTTTGACCAATAAAAGTACACGACTGTTTCTATTTCAAACAAATAAATCCGTTGAACTGAATCGGCAGTTATGACAGTCACTTGACGCCACCAACTGGTTTAATTATGTAACTGAAGCTATGAATGATATTTCAACACGTTAGGATGGAGTACAGAACATCTCTACTCACACTTCGTAGATTTTGAAGCTTTTCGTAACTGAGAATCATAGTCAAATTTTCCTGTCGATACACTTAAATTAGGGCACAACTACAGCACAAATGTCAAGTAGAGGCTATTAAATATTTAAATATAGATTCCATTAATGTTTTTAAGACTAACGTTAACGTTACGTGATTATACACTGAAACTGAAACATCTCACTCACCTCCTCTGCACTGTTTTCATCCTCCTTCACTGACTTTACTTCACCTGACAGCATTAGAGCAAATACAGAATTTTACTCTTGACTAATAAACAGCCGAATTCATAACCAATCACTGTTTTTTTACTAACGTTACTCACATCACTTTTTGCCACAGCCTCCGCCCTAGCTGTGACCATCGTTCACTTTTGTAGCCACAATTGGCTAAAATGGCTAACTTAGTGGCTAAAGGTTACAACGATGTACTTGCAGTGATTTTTAACATGCGTTCAATAAATGACTATATATTTATAAGTGACTATGACCATACTTATTGCTGCAGTACAGTATATAAAGTCTTACCACTGAATCGTTTTAGAAGATCGCGTCGAAACACCTTTAATCAGACCAAAGTTTTAAATCAATCAGGCCCCTGTCAATCACTAAAGACCACGTGATCATTTAAATTAGGCTATGCCATCAAACGCCTGCCAATGCGTCTTTTATGTGTAAATGTTATTTATTCGCATTCATTTTATTGAACATTAAAACTAACTATTTACCATTTACATGGAAATTATGTCTATGTCACAATTATGAGATGGAAATTCGAAATTTCTTTTACAAAAAAAAGTAGCCTTAAAAACTATGACAGTCATATAGCCTACTAGGCTATAGCCTAATTTAAAAGTCAACATTTCAAGACTTATATAACAAATTTTGTTGACCCTATTTTTTCTTATGTGGTGAAAATGGCCATTTAACCCCCCTTAAGGCTGGAATACACTACACGACTTTTAAAATCTGAACAGATCATACCCTTACAGACTCTAAATAGTGACAAAGGAAGACTGGGCATCATACACTACACGACTTTAAAAAGTTGTTCCGATCACAACATACTGACGTAGAAACGTGTGCCTTGTTGCTAGGAGACGCACAACAGATGAAAACAAATGTGTTCTAAAATCTGCTGAAAATATTAAACATGTTTGATTTCCTCCGACTGGATAGAATTAGTGTCTGAATATAGAAAATCAGAGTCCATGACTATAACATGCACACACACGATTTTCTGTGGAATCTGTCAGCTTCAATCTGCAGACTGGCTCTGATTTTCCTCAACTGGCGTCAACTTGTGCAATTCCACGCTTTAGAGGAATAATCTTGAATTGGAAAAATATGGTGTGTTATTCTCTACTTTTATTTAAAAAAATAATAATAACAAATGTATAACTTCATAAAACATAAGTGGCCATTGATATAAAAAGATGCTTTTTGGATCTAGTAGGGGCTGACAGACATGTCATACTTCAATTGAACTATGGATAAAGGTTAGTCTAGGAATGAAAAATCACACAGTACGTTTTTAAAACAAAGCTATAGCCTACTGGGCATTATTTTATGTAAACAGGCTATAACAAGCAGAGAACAGCCTTGTCTGAACTGTCTAGGAACCCAGACACACAAATCCAATAGGCTCAGTATCGTACATTAGTTAATCTTGCTTTCCACTTAAAGGCCAAAGCTTGTGCCTTTTCCACAGAATCAAGAGCTTTTTCATAAATCTTTTAGTTCAGATGTCTTTATTAATTTCGCCACATGTGATCTGCTGACATCACTGGTCAGGTCTTCAAAATGCAAAACTGGATACAAAACTGCTTTAACATTTGCTAATCAAGGTTCTGTTGGTAGATGCCTAGAAGTGTGGCTTTCCTGCTTTAGTGGCTGGTTTAGCATAATCAGTCATGGAAAGCATTTTCTAGCAGCTCATTTCAGTTCCATGATTGCCTCTTTTTACACCACAGCAAATCCACATAATCTGTGCACAACCATCTTTCATCTCAGCTCAGCGTGTAGATTGTGTTTATTGCAGTTTGTGGATGGGCGACCGTTTAATTTCTGCGTTTTACATCAAGAGAGACTGATGCAATGCTTTTCAGAAACAAACACACAAATCCTGCAGTGAAATGTTGCAGGGTTCAGAATACACTGAGTGCAAAATAAAATTAAAGACAGAAATAAAAAAAACAATGCGAACTATCAAACAACAACCATCTCATATTGTACATTGCCTTATATCTAAAAACGTAACTAATATAAATAAATATTGTTTTACTAACATATCTACATTAAAATGTATTTGAGCGATAATATAATTTATCTTCTTAGTTTTACTCTGCAAGAGCTTGTATAAGTTCGTAAAAGCACAAACTAATTGTGGAGGGGTCAGTTGCTGATGAAGGAGGACATGGTATAAAAATATAATGTTCAGTAATGCTGCCACATCACCTCATTCAATAACAAATGATGATATTTTAAAAATGACAATAAAATCACACTTGACAGTGGATGTGAAAGTGTGTCTCTGGAATGCCACTGCACCTGTTGAAGCAGCTCGTCCTCACACACACACACACACACACACCATCATCATCATCATGCTGTAATCAGGAACACTGTGATCTGATCATGTGTTATCCACAGGCAGCCTGCATACACACTGACCTATATAAAAGTCTCATCCCAGGCCTCTAGGTGTATGATTGTGTTTCTATTCAAAACTAGCACATTATCACACAGTGTATCTCAGGCTGTGTCAGAGAATGAGAGCCGAAGGTCACTGAGAACTTTGCTTCATCCCATTATCACTGCACTGAATGTGAGGAATTCGAGAAGGTGCAGGCTTTGTTATCTGTCACTTAAAACAATTTAAAGCGCCTGTTATGAGTTCATGAAACTGAACCCATGATTTTTACCTTTCCACCGAAGAGCCCTACAGCATGTTATTTCTAAGGAAACAAAACTGTTCATCAAAATGTAATAATGTCATCAAGCCCTGATATGTCAACCTTGCACAATGCAATTAAATGCATGCTTATAGTAATACTTCACCCCAAAAATAACAGTTTGCTAAAATGCCATCAGAGATGTTCATGAGTATGTAGCATGCTCACCAATGGATGCTCTGCAGTGAATGGGTGCCGTCAGAATAAAAGTCAAAACAGCTGATAAAAACTATCCTTTATAGAAGAAGAAACCGTTCATAATTTTATTTTTTAAAAAGTTTAAATAAAAAAAATGAACGGATGGACTGGAGTGTTGTGGGTTATTGTGATGTTTTTATCAGACTCTGAATCTGACATCACCCGTTCACTGCAGAGGATCCATCGTTGAGCAAGTGATTAAGCGCTCAGGTTATCCAACTGTTTGGATGAAGAGACAAGTTCATTTACTTTTTTGATGACCTGAGGGTGAGCGAACGTTCATTCCTGGTTGAACTATTCCTTTGAAGCTCAATAACTAACTATCATCACATAACTGAAGTAAAATGCTGTTGAAGTCCCAAGGTGAAATGCGGGCCAAAAATAGTTGGAATACTTATTTTCAATCTCAGACATCTCCACCTGTGTTTTAATGACATGTCTTTGTAGTGTTCAGTATCTGTTGCATTAAATATAAGTCCTCCAAAATCAAAGCTGAATCCGCTGTTATTTTGTGGCTCGTCCTGATGACAGTGAAACAGAGCGTATGAGTTGTTTCCGCTGGCCTTTTGGGCATCTACGCAGAACGAAGTCGTAGTTGGCTGATCTAGACATGGCATAATATACGTTGGCCTTTCCTGGAATATGCAACTCTACAACAAAAATATGAATACGAATTATAAAAATTGTACATGTGCATCATATTTAAAAACAGTTTAAGGTTTACCCTTACATTCATGGATTTAATCTAAACATATATAGTGGGTTTCAGAACTTCCTCTAATTTGATTTGTTGTTAAATGAGTTTTCAGTACCTTTGCCTTGGGCCAGAACTTGTACGAGGATGAAGTCCTGCTCACTAACATCCTCCAGGTTGTGTTTTTGCAGAGCTCTCTGGATCACCTGGGCTGTCTTATCCTGACTGGTTAACTGAGAACAGAAACATGAAAAAAGTCATAAAAGCCAGTTGAGAAAGAACAGAAACCATCCAGTTTTTGCTAAATATTTACAAAAACTGTAAGAAATGCAAGAAATATTCCACACAGTCAGCAGAAGATGATATGAATGTTTACTCAGAGAGCAAGTTTTATGTGTATTTATGCACCAGTGGCTCCTAGATCCTCAATAAATCATACCAATAGTTAGATGTATGTTTAACAAACAACACCCTACAGCCTGTTGATTATGCATTTGATGATGATGATGAAGAAGAAGCTAATAAAGAAGGTGCTAAATTGCACCTAATAGCATGAATGCATTTTCTAATGCTGCGTAATGGATGCTACAGGTAATTATGCTGAGTGTCTAAAAGAAAATTTCCTGTTTGGTTTTGGCAGAGCATTTGTAATGGTGTCAAAAGTAATCTCTGTGATAGCTTTCCATTAAGATACTTTCATGATATTAAATTGAAAACCTGAAATAACCTTTCAAAACGCTCACAAAACCAGGTCAGAATTTGAAACATTATCAATCCTTTATACTCAGATTTTACTATACTTATATTTCCTGTATATTATGCTTTTATACTCAGATATACAGTGGGTACGGTAAGTATTCAGACACCCTTACATTTTTCACTCTTTATTATATTGTAGCCATTTGCTAAATCATTAAAAATTTTTCCTCATTAATGTACACACAGCACCCCATATTGACAGTAAAACACAGAATTGTTGACATTTTTGTAGATTTATTAAAAAAGAAAAACTGAAATATCACATGGTCATAAGTATTCA
>JAUCNO010001440.1:1459137-1471625 GCA_032353835.1 Enteromius viviparus
ATAAAAGGTTTCCAAAGAGAAAACCCTTCCCGCCCCGACCAGAGGCTTCCCATAACTTTGGAGATCTTAACTCGCTGAATCTCCACCCTCCGCCGAGGCTACTGCAACCCTCTCATTGATCGCACACTAGACGCCATGTTCACCCTAGCGTTTTTCGGTTTCCTCAGAGTCTCCGAATTTACTTCTAACCCCCCTTTCAACCCATCCGTCCACCCCACCATTTCCGACCTTTCCATTCTCAACCACGAAACCATGACCATCTTCATTAAGCATAGCAAGACAGACCAGCTCAATAAAGGTCACCACATCTATATTTAGCTTCAGTCCCCTACCCAACCTACCAAACACTACGAGCCTTCTTAACTTTCAGAAGCTCATTCGCATCCTCTCCCCATGAGCCACTTTTCACCGATGAATTCAACCAACCTGCAACTAGGTCCTGGTTTCAGAAACACCTTAAAACCATTCTCTCTTCATCCGGAATCTCCCCAGAAAGATATACCTCCCACTCCTTCCGAATCGGAGCTGCCACTTCAGCAGCCGAAAGAGGCCTAGCTCCTAAACAAATTCAAGCCTTAGGTCGCTGGACCTCTGTAGCTTTTAAAAAACTACATTCGCTTTGCTCAGACCCCGCTTCCATCCAGCTAGCCATGCAAACCCTCTCCCGTCCAAGCCATAACCCTCTCAGAGTTCCTAACCTCGTCTCCGCAGAGACTAAGCAATCGACTCACTGGCAAACTAATCAATCATCAGCAAGACCATTTTGGCTTCTTATATCGTCCCCGCAGAGATGTTGCTTTCACATCCTCCGATAATTCCCAACCATTTCTCATCCTTCTCATAGACCGCTACCTCAAAGATGTTCCATTTTACTCCCCTCCGCAGAGGTCAATCCTCAGCCATCTCCTTCCCGTCTTCGCAGAGACTTAACTATCCGCTACCTCACAGAGGCCAACCACAGCCACCTCCGCAGAGGTCAATCCATAGCTTCTCCCATCCCATCTCCGCAAAGACTTAGCCACCGCTACCCCAGTGGTTCCATCCATACTCGCCTCCGCAGAGGTCAAAATTCAAGCTATTTCCTTCTCGTCTCCGCAGAGACCTAACTATCCACTACCTCAAAAAGACTAACCACAACCACCTCCGCAGAGGTCATTCCATAGCTACTCTCACCACGTCTCCGCAGAGACCTAGCCTCCCATTCCTAGCTACTTTCATCCCCTCCCCGCAGAGGCTTAGCTACTGCTACCTCAAGAAGCTCATTCATTCCCACCTCCGCAGAGGTTAATTTCCAACAACATCCGTCTCCGCAGAGACCTAGCTACCACGACCTCATAGAGGCCCACCCATACCCATCTCCGCAGAGACTAACCCCCAGCAACCTTCTGTCTCCGCAGAGACTTAAATACCGCTACCTCTAGAGGCTCATTCTTACCCACCTCCGCAGAGGTTAATCCCCAGCAACCTCCCGTCTCCGCAGAGACCTAACTAACACTACCTCTAGAGGCTCATTCTTACCCACCTCCGCAAAAGTTAATCCCCAGCTACCTCCTGTCTCTGCAGAGACTTTGCTACCGCTACCTCATAGAGGCCCTTTCATTCCCACCTCCTCAGAGGTTAACCCCCAGCTACCTCCTGTCTCCGCAGAGACCTCACTATCGCTACCTCATAGAGGCACATTCATTCCCACCTCCGCAGTGGTTAACCCCAGCTACTTCCCGTCTCCGCAGAGACCTCGCTATCGCTACCTCATAGAGGCTCATTCATATCCACCTCCGCAGAGGTTAATCCCTAGCAACCTCCCGTCTCCGCAGAGACCTCTCTATCGCTACCTCATAAAGGCTCATTCATATCCACCTCCGCAGAGGTTAATCCTCAGCTACCTCCCGTCTCCGCAGAGACTTAATTACCACTCCTCCGCAGAGGTTATTTCAAGCCTTATCCCATCTCCACAGAGATCTAGCAACCGCTACTTTCTTTACCACCTCCGCAGAGGTTAAACCGCAGCTATTTCCACACATCTCCACAGAGACCTAGCAACCACTACCTCCGCAGAGGTCAATCCCGCTTCCTCAAACTACCTCCGCAGAGGGTCTCCCAACTTATTACGCCCTTTTGGGGGGCTGTTTTGGCTGCTGTCCCCACTAAAGCTTCTTTGGGGGGCAGCCGGAGTTCGAGCCGGACGCCGAGCCCTTACCCTCGCTAGGGTTATAATTGCTAGGGTTCGAGCCAGCCGTTCTCCCGGCCCGCTCCTCGGACAGCACGCCAAACCCGCTATTGCATTTCAAACTTATGAGGAAGCGTGAACACTTGAAATGATTTTAGCAAATGGCTGCAATATAACAAAGAGATGCAAGAATGATGCTAGAGATGCAAGAATACATTATTAATATTAGTATTGTCTTTAAAAAGGTGTCATCATTTAAAAATGTGTGTGTGTGTATTACTGCTGTCAAAAAAATAATTTTGATAATATATATATATGTAAGTGTGTATGTGTGTGTATAAATATTTTCTAAATATATACTGAATTTGTTTGAATTTACACATAATAAATACAAAGTACATACATACATTATTTTGTATTAATTAATGTGATTAATTTGCGATTGATTGTATAATGCTGTACAATCATATAGATGCTGTACAATATGTATTATTATTGTGCAATATTTATAGATATCACTTATTAAATGAGATGTCCTAAAAAGCACTGTTCCTGTACTCACCAGTATGCTCTTGTACATGTTTCCGTTGTTGCAGAACTCCACACTGACCCTGATGATGCACGAGTCATCCACCTGTCTGTTGTAGAAGGGCAGGGAGGTCATGGAGACTGAGCGCTTGTGAGAGGAGACCAGGTGAGACGCTGAAGACGAGGAGGAGGAAGATGGATTCAGGTTGAGCTCCTGCTGAGAGCTGGAGGATGAACTAGACACGGTGGAAGAATCAGGAGAGGAAGACGAGGGAAAAGCCTCAGTGTTCTGACCGCAGAGAGACTAGAGATGAGAAGAGACAGTCACATTTCTGAGACATTTTTAACAAAACAATGTCATCAAGCACCATCACAATCATTGTGAAGTATTGGTACAAACAGATTTGAATGATAAGATATAGATAAAAACATTCAAAAACAGCAAACATTTTATTACAATTTTTCAAAACTGAACAGCGGCTTTAAACGATGGAAGAGATTAGGACAAAAATTTCCAAGAATTTGAAGCATTCGAGAGCTGACGTCTGTCTGTCCCTGAATACGGTGCAGAGGGCATGACTCCTGACCACGCGTTTTTCATGCTGTGCTTGAGTCACGCCAGTGACGTAAACACATGAGCAGCAGGACACTGATAATATCTCCATGACCTTATAAGACATAAAATGGCTCTTATGCTCACCAAGGCATGGCATTGTGAAGCATTGTGAAATATTATCACAATTGAAAAGTAGTCTATTCTATTTGTATATATTTAAAAATGCACTTTGTGATGCAAAACTGAATTTTCAGCATCATAACTTAGCACAATCCTTCGGAAATCAGAAATATTAATTCAAATCTAAATATGGAAAGAGGTGTATTAAAATAATTATAATTATAGTTTCTTATTAGGTATAAAAAGCAAAAGTCCCTACCAATGTCTAAATGAATAAATGTAAATGTTTTTGTGTTCACACACAAGTACCGGCGAAATAAAAGACGCTGAATGAGAAGCGGATATTTCCTCAATTTCAGAGCCGCTGGATCCTGACGAGGACACGCTGATCTGGTCTGCGTTCTTTCTGGACCCCTCGCTCCCTGACAAGAGCCTGCAAACACAAGATTTCTCCTATATTATGCTCATAAAAGCTTGCAGCTGACAGGACAGTTGCAGAAAACTTTAATACGGCCTTTAAGCTGAAACGACACTCACGATGAGAGCTTTTTGGTGAGAATTCGGTGACTCCAACCGCTGTTGGGTGGAGAAGTGTCATGAGGAGTCTCCAGCTGTCTGGAAAAATCATAGCTAAGGACAGGGACACATAAACAAAATTAAAATTTAGGAAAAGGAATCACTCAAACATTTCGAAAATTTCAGGCTGTAAAAAGACCTCAACTTTAGTTTTTTATTCTTTTATTTTTTTATATTTGTTTTATATATTTTTTTGTTTTTATTTATATATATATATATATATATATATTCTTACACTTTGTTCTGTCTGTTCATTTTGTGTTTGTTTATATTTATTACAAATTATATAATATTTTTGTAGTCTCGCCTCTCTTGATCCGACAGCAGTTTCTGACTCTGTAGCCAGGCGGCGATCTGAGGGTGATGAGGTAAAACATACTGGGAACACAAGGCCTGAAGCTGACGGATCTGCCTAAGTATCTCATATTCCTGCAAAACAGTGGAAGTAGTTCCCATGAAATATAGAGGCAAAGCAGCAACATACAGAGCAAGAGATTAAAGAGGAATACAAGGAACAAAGCTATGACTGTTACGTAACACACCCTGCACAAATAATCAGTCATGAGATTAATATCAGTGTGCCTTCAGAAGAAGAGAGTGCTCTGTAAACATGAGGCTATCTTTACGGCACCAACGTCAAACCGCCGTTTAGCTTCATGCTTGTTAAGAAGGGGCTCTTTAACATCGTACCAACTCTATAGCAGCACCACATCATCTAGGCAAAGACTTTGGGTACAATTTAATTATAAATTTAAGAAGATAAACAAGGAGAAGTACTCACCCGTCTCCTCTTTTCAAAATTAATGAGGCCACCCTGGTAACAGTATTAACAGAAATAAATCACAATGATACATAATGACAATTCTGTATGTGCAACTAAATGAAAAGGTGAAATTCAAAAGAAAAAAATAATGATGCAAACATCAAAGTGCTGCTAGGTGTCTGCTATCATGTTTTTTTCCTTAGTCACTATGCAGTCGCTAGGGTGTTCTGTTTGGTCACTTGAACGTTGCTAGGGTGTTGCTAGGTAGTTCTGGATGGTCACTAGAGAGTAGAGGTTTGGATATTTAGGCACATTGTAATGCAACTACTATAATGTTCTGAGTGGTTTTCAGCACATTTTCTTCTAAAGTAGTGTGAGTGTTGCTAGGGCATTGCTAGGGTGTCACTAGGGTGTTCTGGTTGGTCACTAGAGCGTTCCTAGGTTGGTGGGCATGATTTTTTAACATATTGTAATGCAACTACTATGATGTTCTGATTGGTTTCAGCGTAGTTTCCTCTTGAGTAGTCTAAGTGTTGCTAGCGTGTTACTGAGGTGTTGCTAAGGAGTTCTTGCTGGTCACTAGAGTGTTGCTATGGTACCGGGTTGCATGATGCTTGAGCATAATGTAAAATAGATGTTTTGAGTGGCATTCAGCACATTTTCTTCTAGAGTAGTATGCGTGTTGCTAGGGCATTGCTAGAGTGTTGCTAGAGTGTTCTGGCTGGTCACTAGATCATTGCTAGGTTAGTGGGCATGATTTTTGAACATATTGCAATGCAGTTACTGTGATGTTCTGAGTGGCTCTAAACCATTTTCTTTTAAAGTAGTGTGAGTGTTGCTAGGGCGTCACTAAGGTGTTGCTAGGGTGATCTGAATGGTCACTTGGATGTTTCTAAGTGGTTGCAAAATAATTGCTAGGGTGTTGCGTGTGTGTTTTTTTTTTTAATTACACAATAATTTGACTCTTATAATTGTAGAGCATTTTCTGTTAGAGGTGTTCAATCTAGGCATTCTAAGTGTTGCCAAAGTGTTGATGGGATGTTGCTATGGTGTTCTGTATGTTTTTAGCACACAATAATGTAGCTAATAGAGTGTTTTTCAGCACACTCTGTGCTAGGGGTATTTTCAGTGGGGCCTGTTGCTAAGGTGTTGCTAGGGTGTTGAAAGGTTAGCCATTAAGTTGTTTTTAAGCAGCTCGATTATGGTTGCTATAGTGTTTTAGGTGTTTTGGGGAATTCTGCACTAGGGTATGGCTGATATGGAGTTGCTAAGCAAGGAAAATGCAATGTGTTTTTTGAGCATCATTAATAAAAGACAAGTACTTGGTAATTTCTAAACAATTGTGATTCTGATTCCAGCCTCACCTCCACAGTGTCCGGCAGGGCAGTGTCCATCATGGTCAGTACTGAAAGGTATGTCCCCAGATATGGAACTGTGCCTCCAGCTGAGCTCTGTAAGAAATCAGTCTGCTGTTAATCACCTTGTACAGCATTACTCAAAAACACTGATTATTAAACAGAAAAAGTGTGTCATCCGTCATCACCATCTGCTTTGTTAGAGGGCATCTCTTGGATGTTTTTGTACTAGTGTTACCCATGTCAGTTTGGCTTCCATCCTAAAATACATGAGAAATAGCATAGTCAAGATAATAGAAATACGTAGCATAAACAAATACTAGGTAAAATAGTCTGAACTGAGCCCTTTGTTTGTTATTCATCGTTCATAATGCTTTCATGTGAACTGTGAGATCAGGCCACTGCTCTGATAATCTCAGCACAATCTGGTCGAAGTCTATTGAAGGCATATTAATTGTTGCGATCTTTTCATCAGGTAGCAGCACAATGTTCCAGTGCTGTTATTCTTAACTAACTCTTAGTTTGGTATAAGGTAATAAAGCTGAGAACAAATATTACATTAAAAACCTGGAAATCTTTCCTCATGAAAAAACTGAATCGAATAGGTTTTAAGATTTTTTAAAAAATTTATTATTATTTTTATTACTATTATTAAAGGTAAAACTGAAATAAATAAATAGAAACACTGATAAAATGCACTATAAAAATAAAACAATTAATATAGAAACTGAAAATGTAAAAATACAATTTTAATAAAAAAAAATCTACAAATATTAATAAAAACTATGATAGTATAAAATAACACTAAAATAGCACTGATGTGTTTATAGCTTACATCCACAAAAATTTCTCGGCTGGTCAGAACACAGTTTTCATCTGGAAACGTTTCACACAGGTTCTCGAAGACAGACATGGCCTCTCTGGAGATACAAAATCAAAGGTTTACAACTAAATTTGGCTTAAACATAATAAATAATCAATGAATAAAATTATATAGAAAACAAAACCAGCTATACAAGCCAGTTTTGGGAAGGTTACTTTAGAAATGTAACAGATTACAGATTAACCTTCTTAAAATTTTACTAATTCAATTAATTTATTAAACCAGTGTAACTGATTACATTTGATTAGTTACATTTCTAATGAATATTTTCAACTGTAAATAATTTTGCAACATTTAAAGCAGGCAGGGTTAACCTTAAAGTAGTACTCAACACAGATTACTTTCAGACATCCTTCTTCTCTTGAATTAAGATTTAAATCAATTCATTTTAAAACGCAACCACCACAAAATCAGACTTTAGCAGCTCTTTTTTCTCTGAGATCATTCTGAGCTTAAATACAGATTTAAAATCATAAGATGTCGTTTAATGGCTATGATACTGTTTTTGAAAGCGCCCCTAAAAGCCCACATGATTTGTGTATCTGCACCTGCTGACAGCAGCCCATGTCTTTCTTAGTCTGTAGATGGGGTTGAACTGAAGGGCAGACAAAATGGCCTTAAGAGAAGAGAAGTTCTTCAGCTCTCTGCACACCTGCGTGAAAAAGAAAAGTCATTCTTCAACACTATTTTTTCAAATGATTTTTGAAAACGACTTAAAAAAAAAACGAAATCATTTCACAGAAGAGTGAAACACTGAAGATCGTTTAAACCTGCACCTGTCTCTAAAAAGAGCGAACCTGTGCAATCCGAACCCATTTCTCAACGACTCTGGCTCTTTGTGCAACAGACGACGAGGATCGAAGCAGAGAAGTGATGACCCAGTTGGTGACTGCATTGAACTGGGCGATGGTGGCCCAGATAGTGGGTGAGAGGTTCTCCTTCTTGTCCCGTTGAGACCACACACAGCCCAGACACTGGAAAGGGATCGCCTTCATAAACAGCTCCTACAACATCAGGAACACCAACATTACAAGTCTATACGATCATGAGGAGTCGCGCAAAAAGCAAACACTAGCACTCACAGCGTCCATTCGCGTGAGCTGTTCGGCAACCTCCGTAACGGAGAAATCCATGAAATCTGCCAGGGTATCTGATTCATAGTCTCTCGCCCTCTTATTCAAAGCTGATTCTTCTGTTTGATCACCTGGATCTCCTGCATCAACATCTGGATACGCAAAAGATGAATCATTGCTACGCTGACTCAAGAGGCTAAATGTTAATCCACACACATTTTTATAGCAATAAAAAATGTAAAATGATGTGCAAATCAAATAAATAATCAAATCTTATCATTTGGAGATAATATAGAATATTTGTGCTTTTATAAAACCTGCAAAAAAAGAGATATGTACAATATAAGTATGTTTGGGGTCTTTGATAGATGTCTCAACAAGGCTTATATGATAAAAAATACACTAAAATCATGTTTTTCATTGTGCATTCTAATTAATTTCAATCGAACATAACATAAAGATTTTTGAAAATTAAAAAAAGAGTTACAGTATTTGTTTTTGCAGCCTGTAACAATATCTGACTGATGAGCACATCGAATAAAAGACTCTCCAACAATGACCTTCAGTCTGGAATTTCTTGAGGAGATCCTCATAGCGCTTGGCCAGGGTGAAGAGAGCCGGGTGTCCTCGGAGCTGTAAGCACATGAGACGCAGAGACGAGTGCATGGGAGCGTCCCTGAAATCATCGCTGTACTCCTCCAGCCACATCTGAAGCACGGTCCACAAAGAGCTGCGAGGAACCAGGAAACAAGAGAAACAAACACTGGAGCTGTATGTTCAAACCCGTATTACACAAACTGTACAAATTCACAGCGCCATAGAGCCACTGTATATATGACATGTGTGTGTATAATACACACATCAGCTTTGTAAATCAACAGTGAACGATTAATCGAGGTATACTGCACCTTCAAGGTTAAAGATGACAAAAATCATATTAGCAGAGTATATGTTTACCTGTTAGGGTAATTGGTGCTGTCAAGCGCAGATGCAGGGTTTTCCCTATTAAGAAAAATGTTAAAAGTACAGTTCTTTACAAATGCTATTTATGTATAAACATTACCAGCACTGTTTGTGTTGAATTATTTTAAGACGTCTTGTCGTAAAACTTGTCTTGACAAAACGGTGTAAAATGAGACAGTCGCTATAAATCAAACCACCAAGACACACCTTTACATGTTCAAGAATGATATAAAGACTGGTACAGGACTGCTTCAGATAACATATTTCTACAATCCAAGTGTTAAATCACACATGTGAAATATATCATTAAGGAAGGATCCTAAAGAAAGGCTAATAAGTATATACAGCCATGAATGCTTAGAGGTGACCAGTGGTAACCAGTGAGTTCAAGGAAGTGGTCACTGATGTATCTTAATGACGTTGGGAAAAAACAACAGTCACAAACTAGAGATAAGAAAATGCAGCTGGCCACCACAAACTCAGATTTGCATGAACAACACACACCTCTGGAGGAGCATCTCTATGAGTTTGTTTGAGCTGGTGAAAGTGCGATACGTGGAAAGCAGTATCCTGCCGTAGTCCTGCTCCTGACAACAGGGATCCAGGAGGTGAGAGACCAGCTTGTCCAGCGTAGCCGATTTTAACCTGCGTACTTTACATGTCCGGTACTGAACGAAAGCCTCTGTGGGATCGGTTGACTGCTGGACTGGCTCTCTGCGCAGGGTGATCCCAAACACGGCCCCGTCTTCATGCTCCTCACCCCACTCCTGAACAGGCTCCTTCACCACAGATACCAAAAACATTACTACTAACTCATAGTGTAGTGATACAAAACATTAATACTGGAAATACATTAATACTACTAATAATAATACTGTAGAGAAAGAAAATAGTACTACTAAAAATAGTACTTTAGTGATAAAAAAAACATTATTACTAATAATAATACTGTAGTGATAAAAACATTACTACTGAAAATAGTACTTTAGAGATAAAAACAAAACAATTTTACTACTACTACTACTACTACTACTAATAATAATAATACTGCAATAATAAAAATTTTACTACTGAAGAATAGCACTTTAGTGATTAAAAAAAATGCTACTAATAATACTGCAGTGATAAAAACATTACTACTGAAAATAGTACTTTAGTGATAAAAAACATTACTAATACTAATACTGTAGTGATAAAAATATTCGTACTGAAAAATAGAACTTTAGTGATTTTAGAAAACATTGCTACTAATAATAATGTTGTAGTAATAAAAAATATTACTACTGAGAATATTGCTTTGGTTAAAAAAAAAAGCACACTACTTCTACTAATAATAATACTATAGTGATTAAAAACATTACTACTGAAAATAGTAATTTAGTGATAAAAAAACAATATTACTACTAATAATAATACTGCAGTAATAAAATATTTTACTACTGTAAAAATAATATTTTAGTGAATAAAAACAATTACTAATAATAATAATACTGCAGTAATAAAATATTTTACTACTGGAAAAATAATAATTTAGTGATTAAAAACAATTACTAATAATAATAATACTGCAGTAATAAAATATTAATTTTACTACTGGAAAAATAATATTTTATTGATTAAAAACAATTACTAATAATAATAACTGAACTTTAGTACTTTAGTGATAAAAAACAAAACAATATTACTACTACTAATAATAATACTGCGGTAATAAAATATTTTACTACTGGAAAAAATTTTATTTTAGTGATAAAAAAATACTACTAATAATAATAATACTGCAGTGATAAAATATTACTACTGAAAATAGTACTTTAGTGATGAAAAAAGTATTACTATTAATAATAATACTGTGGTAAAAAAACATAACTGCTGAAATAGTGCTTTAATGATAAAAACAAAAAACACTACTACATCTTATAATTATAATACTGCAGTGATCAAAAAATGTACTACTGAAAAATAGTACTTTAGTGATTAAAAACATTACTAATACTAATAATACTGTAGTTATAACCATTTAAAATAAGTGTTCTCAATTTTAATATATTTTAACTCTTGCTAAATAAAAAAAAATTAAATAAATAAATCTTACTGACCCCAAACTTTAATGTAATCTTACATTTATATACATTTTAAAATCTTCAAATTACAAACATTTGGGTTAAACAAAAGACCTTAATGCAAAACACAGCATAGAGCATAAATAGATGAGTTATATTCTAAATCAAATACTATCAACCAAAAACACTAGCCATAATGCACTGTTTGTGTAACAACACTGGGGACGGGCCTGTCAGCTAAAAGCAGCGTGGATTTGCAAACCACAGACATGAGGACAAAGAGCAGCTGATGTGACTGTAACATTAGGACAAGTCCACACGAGCACACCTCAGGATCAGTCCTGCTGCTGAGTGCGGGTTATGTGCTCTCCCTAAACTACTATTATGAGCTGCTGGGACTCAAAACTATCAATTACAGCCTATTACTGACGAGGCAGGATAAACAAGACGAGAGCTGAAGATGAGAAAACACAGGCAAACAAAACAAGAGGCTACTGTTCCAACCCAAAGCGCTTGAAAACAAGAAAAAAGAAATAATAGCAGTCACTAGAGTGTTTTGGGATGGCCAGCAAAGTTAAAACTTTTGCTTTAAGGCAGTGGCTATTTAAAACAGCCTCATACAGCTACTCACAATCTGAACGTAACATGAGTCCCTCCTGATGAACAAACACACTGAAATGTGGTTTGATATATTCGTGTGAACAAACACTGCAGCTAATGAGAAGCTGTTCAGAGCTCAAGAGCAGCAGCACTTCAGTTCAAAGGACACGCACCTGGGACCTTCAGACACAAAAATGAATAAAGCTGCATGCACAATTATTCTGTTTCTCAAAGCCATCCTCCAAAACATCTCCATTCCCAGAGGTCTTCTAGCTCTGTATCTCCACTAAACCGCATGTTAATGGTTACTGTAGACACATTCGAACATTTTTCACTCGATCACACGAGGTCGTGGATGTCTGCCATAAGATAGCAAGACACGGGAGTAACTGGCGATTATTCAAGGACCAGAAAAAAGAATAATGTCTGCCGCATGAGGCTCAACAAACAGTCCGGGTTATGTGTGTTTGTCAGGAAAGCACAGAACTGGTACATGAGAATTTTTTTTTCTCCACAAAATAAGCTGTTCAACAAAAGCTGAACTGGAAGTGCTGCTGACTAGGTCATTTACTCTGGGTTGATGTCTGTTGCCCACATTCAGCAGGACAAATCTCACGGCGGACTAAATAGAGGCACATGACACACAACGCTGGGCACACACTGCTGGCTGGTGTTGAGTAGTTAGTCAGCACAATGAGACGGAAACAATTTAGAAAACAGGTTTTGTGTCAAAACAAAGAAAAGTTCTATCGCAATGTGTCTTAAATACAGTATAATCTATGATACTCAATATTATACTCTCTCTCTCTCTCTCTCTCTCTCTCTATATATGTATATATAT
>JAUCNO010001440.1:1501199-1521521 GCA_032353835.1 Enteromius viviparus
ACTGTTCCCAGTGGAAAACCCCCCAAAAGTGAGCTGTACTGAACCGTACCGTACTATGCAGTGGAAAAGCGCCATGATAATGTTGAAATCTGTATTTCTCAACTGAGATACAGTATACAGTGCAATCTAGCTGCAACAAATTAAAACTAAATTGTACAAAAATTATATAACAGTAACATCTTTTCATTACTGAATTAAATTACATTAAATTAATTTTACAATAAAATTTAAAAGTCAAAAGTACAGATAAATAAAACAAATACCCATTTTTATATTTGTTCATGTTGTCCCAAAAATTTTTAGCAGGATGTAACATATACTTAGTATATTTCTTTTGGTATCTCTTCATTTGAGAATCATTTTCGCAAATCCCTCTTTGATAAAAGTGCGTTCACACCTGAGGTGATTTGGGCTAATATATCTCGCTATTCGCGTGTAGTTCAAGCGTCCAACATGTCAAGTTTACGCCGGTGTGCGCGTGAGCAGGGCGTAAGCAGCACGTATTTTGTCCGCCGCCCATGTTAACGGATAAGAGATTTCACACAGCACGCCAGGCGGGGCAGCAGCATGTAGCAGGTGCAAAGAAATGACATAAATCAAAGCACACCGTGTATGGAGAAGAACGTTGGGAAATACGACAGAAAGATGCTTGTCTACAGCCTGCAGCACCAGCTGCCAGAATGAAAGCAGAATCAGCGCGCTGCTTCTGATCTGAATATGTGCCGCTTCCGCTTTGCTAATGAGTGCAGTGTAAAGCCGGCGTGTTTAACGCGCAGCTTAATTCGCGCTGCAGGACGTCTAATTGAGTCTTTGCATTGGCTTAACATGTAAATGACTCGCGCTTAACGCTTTGCGTCTGGTGTGAACGCAAGAATGAATGTCTTGTTGCATCCATTAATACATTTATTTATTTAATATAATCGCAACATTTGCTGTTATGTAATCGCAAAGGCTGACATCGCGATTGCGATATCAATCGTGCAGCACTAACAGATAGTGAAGAAAATGTTAATTTTAAGTTGCTATTTTATTAAAATCATTATCAAAATCAGCATTAAATTGTAATTGTAATGCATTTTTACTTACTGAGTCTACATTTTGATGCAAATAAATATGGAAAGCTAAAACCGAAAGACATGCTGTTATAATATATATATATATATATAGCGCCACAGCTTACTGAACGGCCAGCTCTTAATTTTTGTGATTAAATGTATGGTCAATCTCTATTAATGCCACAATGTAAACATGTTTTACACCAGCTTTTGCTGCTATTTAAATATTTGCCACCCCTATATTCACAGGTTGTTTAGTACTCACCCATCCTCGCAGAGGGGCCCAGGTGGGAACACGTGCACAGAGGTCCCTCAGGATTCGGATGACAATCACACAGGAGCGTAGTCCATTAGCCCTTGCCTAGAGACAAAAGCAGGAGGGATAAAATCCAGCGGTTTATCTCATGGAATCATAATGTGGCACAACACCAAAGCAGTAAAACAAAGAAAGAAAAGGGGTGAGATTTGCCGATACTGAACAATGTGTCGATAAGCATTGGCAATGTAGAAAGGGTGGCAAATGGTTAAGGGTTACAAAAAAAGCAATTTCTCAGTTGAGAAGCTACATATATGACATTAAAAGAGCAGATTAAAAAGGTCAAGCTCAAGAGATGAGGAACACAACAGGGCTTGTTGTTTGTGGCTGGCCTTGTGATTAGAGATTAGCCTAAACATCGGAACGATACAAGCGAGAAAGTACTGGAAGATACTAGATATGGACCAAATCTGGGAACTGCAGCTGCTTTTTAAAGCACTGCGTGATATTAATGAAACAATGAATACCCTAACATGGTGGGAAAGGTGCAATAATCCTTTCGGCAAATAAAAGCTAACAGATTTTTGCCGGGACCTCTATTATATATTAAATACTTATAACAATGATCTGGGTTCATAGCAAATTTTAAAGGCAGCATCTGTGGCATAATGTTAATGCAATACAAACAACAAAAATGCTTATCGCCCAGCAAGGCTGCATTTTATTTTAATCAAATGCAATTAAACCTTTTTTAGCATTTCTATTAATTTCTTTATGACATAACAATTGAAGAGAAAAAAAACAGGATTCTTTAATAAACACTTCATATTGAACAATGTATTTTAAATAGATATCTGAGTATTTACAGTTACTTCAGGTCACTTTGTGGAATAAGAGTATATAATAACTTCCTACAATAAATGTAAATAAATCAAAGATAAATTAAGATAAATAAATAAAAATTATAAAGAACAAAAAAATAAAAAAAAATTAAATCCTGTCTGTGTTTCCTCATGTTAAAAAAATAAATCAATTACATTGCACTGAACCCAGAGCATTCCTATAAAGGAAAATTTGGATGAGAGTGGGGGAAAATAAAAAATATTCTCCAGAGAAGCAACAAACGTTATGGCAGAAATACTGCACTGATTATAAATCAAGGCGTTCAAATGTAAAACTGGACTGTAAAAACAGCAGTTGACACTTGCAATGAAGTCTCAAAAAGGTAATGAACAGTTCATCAGTGCGAAAATGCACTTGGTTAAAACTAGCCAGGCCGAGGTCAGACAGCATTGACAAAGACGACCATAGCAACGCAATTTAAACACCATCCAGCAAGAATATGACATTCTACCGGAGGCAAATACACTCCCACAAAAAAAGAGAAAGATAGAAAAAAAGGTCTACACAGAAAAACACATCCACACAAACAACTGAAAACATAATACAGCATGAAATAAGGTTAACACAGAAACAAAATAAAAACAAACTCAACTACTAGAAGACAAATAAAGACAAGATGCAAACCTGGAACCACTTGGCGTGGCGGAGGGACGCCAAGGCAGTCAGGCATTTCTGCCTGTCCAGTACATCCGGGGGATCGTTGACTGATAGCGTTTCTATTGGCAGGTGGAATAAGAAGACAAGGTACAGTTTGACCAAGGGGTTTTTCTGTCTCACGGCCGGGGGGGAGGAGGCAGATAACCCCTACCAAAGGCAGTGGAGGGGAGAGGAGGGGGAACCCCCCCAAACCAGAGCAACCCTTCCTGTGCCAGTACACAACAGCAGGACAGAAAGTGACCGGCTCTGTCCCAAACCCAAGTGAGGCTACACTATGACAATAAAAAACAGAAATGTAAGCGTTTCCTAAATAATACCATTAACAAACATGTTTATACTGGACTTTATTAAAAGAAGGGGTTAAAACTGCTTTAAATCAATGTTTTTTTGGGGGAAAATTAATCAGAATTTAATTAAATTGAAATGTTACATTTAAACTAAAAAAAACATGTATTCCAATTCGTGCATGTAAAAAAAATAAAAACACATACACGGAAATGGAGTGAAAGTGTCTATTTTTAATTAGACAAAACCATTTCTAACAAAACTTCTGAATTAAATGATTAGACTTTTTGTAACTTTACATTTTTTTTACATTTTAGACTAGTTATAGGCACAAAACTATCCTAATGCTTGGTAGGTGTTTTATTGGAGTCAATTAAAAGCCTATTTATGACCCTGACAACAAAACCAGTCATAAGGGTACATTTTTCAAAATTGAGATTCATACGCTTTCCATTGACTGCTTGTTAAAATAAGACAATATTTGGCAGAGATATACCCATTTAAAAAAAAATTGGAATCTAAGGGTACAAAAAATAAAAATACTGAG
Organism: Enteromius viviparus; assembly: GCA_032353835.1. Lineage (NCBI taxonomy): Eukaryota > Metazoa > Chordata > Actinopteri > Cypriniformes > Cyprinidae > Enteromius > Enteromius viviparus. Next base: position 1,504,903 of record JAUCNO010001440.1, read on the forward strand.
AAGGCTTTAAAGTGGTCTATGCGGATATCTAATGAAACATTAAGTACTGATATATTTACAGCAGGAAATTAACAATCTCTCTTTATGAAACTTTGTATGGGTCTAAAATCAAAAATTTATATGCCAATGTATTTTTGGCTATTACTACACCCCAGCGACTTAAGACAGGTTTTGTGGGCCAGGCTCATGTGTGTTTTTTGTGTAACAAAACGTTAAATTCTGTTTTAATAATGCTTCGGATAGAATTTATGCTCAATGAATTCTGGACTAACTGTGGAAGACGTGATGATTTTCTGTCACTGTCTTCACCTATGATTCCTCATCTAGGTAGGCAGCTCACTATGATTTGGAACAGAGCCCTTTTGTGGCATGAAGGTGTACAGTGAGTGAATGTTCTTCTGTGGCTTGTGTATCTGTGAGATCTGAGTGAATTTGTGCTTTCATGTGACATGGGGGAACCCCTCCCCCTCGCCCCCTTGTTTTTTTTTTTCTGGGTGCACTGCCTTGCCCCTTCCGAGACAGAGAGCGTCCAGTTGGTCAAAGGTCCAGCGTCCCTAAAATTGACAAACTAGAAGGCTTGACAGAGAGAATCAGATTTTGAACCACAGGCAGCAGTAGTCAGATACACAAGAGGTATGATCAAAACGAGTCCACACTGCAGCAAAACTGATGGCTCGTGATGGTCTAAGGCAGGCGTCACTAACCGAGGGGTCACAGATAGGGCTAGGCTTCGAGTTCGGGCCTCAGGTTAGCTCTGGATTGACCTTTCGCTAAACCCCACCACCCTTTGGTTACAGTTCCATTGCTTATACAAGTTTTGCAGAAACTGCTCAGATATTAGTGTCAAGGGTTATTTTTTGAACAGTGGTAAAACTAGATTGCATATTTTTATATCAATTTGATTAAAGTGTGCCAATGCAATGTAACATTATCTGCCATTTACTTCAGTAGAAGTGGCTAAAAACTGCGAAGGGAGCAGATTTATTTACTGTTTTTGGCAATCCTATACAACATGACAAAGTAATCCATAAAACGTTAGATTATTTGGTTTAAAAACATCCATAGACCAGAAGCTTGTCTAATAAAAAGGAGAATGGCAAAAGCTCCCAAGATTGTAAAAATGCGGTTTAGCCAAAGGTCAATTGTTTTATCTTACCGAAACAAGTTTTAATCTTGCCGTTTTCCTTACACAGCACTCTAGCCTTGAAAAAGCCGTTTCCTAAACTAAAATACATTTCCCACAATTCTCTAAACTAGAGATCAATTGATTTACTGAGACCATATATCATCACTCTTGGTCTAATCTATTATTTAAGCGGTCTCCTAATGTCTAGCATTATCTATAACCCTCCTGCCCTCCGTCTAGCCTCTTTGAGAAAGGCTCTGTCAACAAGTCCCAGCGAACAAACCAGAACTCGACAATACTTCTGCTTCTCATTTTTGCTGCAATGCAAACCGTTCCCTTTCTTTTCCATTATACCAACACATGCAAACAACAAGGTTTGTGATTTTGTTTCTTAATTCTCAGTAAGCCTTCAGTAAACTCTTCTTTTAAAATACTTCAAAAGGGCACTGGGTCTTATTTAAAGCTTTACTCATCACTTATGTTACTGTATATTGGGCCATCAACACTCTAACATCACACTGCATGGAACTGAGAGACTTCAGGTGGCAGTAAACATAACAATCTGTGTCACATGACTAGTCTGTACACAATATCCCCAAGCTTCATTGAAGGCCCAATAAACAATATCCCTGCCTGAGTTCATCCCATCTGCATTTGCTGTCTCTGGGGTTGTGGGGTGGTTAGAGGAACCATAAGGCACGTGATTTCAAACCTACCTCCAGCGGCCTGCTTCTCAGCCTCCTCCCTCACGAGAGGCGACGTCATGTTGATGGTGAGGGTCAGTGGTGGCTCTTTAGAGTTCTTGATGACAATGGTGGCGTCGCGGATGCTTGCGCTAACGTCGTATTTTTCTTCTGTGACGAGCTGTTGGAAAGATCATTAAGGTTTATGCATTTTTCTTGTTTACTTGGACTCTTTTATAAAGTTTAAAATGATGCCGACATACCTTAAGCTGCACAGCGAGGTTCTCAGAAACTTTCTTTAACAGGGTGATGGTGGGTTTGTCTTTGCACAGCAAAACGAGCTCCAGGTCAAGATCTCCCTTCAGCAGGAGACCTTTAGCGACCAGCCCCACACGCATGACTCCACGCAGGGACCGCGTGGGCTGCTCCAATGACTTTGGTTCCCTGAAGGACAAAGTAACAGGGACAGATACATGACAGATTCTAACTCACTCCAAAAACTAGTCAGTCTTAAAAATTCTCACGTCTCTTTCTCGCCATCTCCATCGGACTCCAAGGAATTCACTTTGGGATTTCCTTTCTCCTGATCGTCCAGCCAATCTGAGACAGCCTTGAGGGCACGTTCGGTGTGAGACACCATGTTCTGCACCCCCTCCAGCTCCTCCTGGGTGGGATAGATGGCAGAGTGTTTGGCCATCACATGGCGGTCATCGTTCACAAAGATGCGCATGGAGCGGTGGCGAATAGGAGGCGGCTTCACGTAAACAAAGAGAAAAAAAACATTAACATACATGACAAGTACAACAAAAAGTTGTGCACATAAACCACCGTCCAGATACCTGGGTTCAGACAGACTTTCAGTTTAAGAAATGAATACCTCTATTAAACAAGAACGCATTGAACAGAGGTAATCACATTAATTATGTTACAATATATATTATTATTCAGAATAAAGACTCCTAAATGTGTCAAATTAGAGAAAGTCTTTAACATTAATAAATGGGTAACGCTTTACAACAAGATTCCTAAGTTAACAGCAGCAGTTAAACTATCAATGAACAACACTTCTACAGCATTTATTGATGCATTATTAAAATCCCAAGTTGTGTTTGTTAACACTAGTTAATGCACTGTAACATGAACTAACAATGAATGATTGTATTTTTATTTAACAAATGTACTGTATTTTGTTTGCTTGTGTTGGTTAATACATAAATGTTAACCTTACTATAAAGTGTTCCCAATAAACGTTTCCAGAGAAGCAAATCATCATATTAGAATGATTTCTGAAAGATTTCGTGACACTAAAGACCAGAAAAATGATGCTGAAAATTCAGCTTTGATCACAGGAATAAATTGAAGTTCAAAACATATAACAAAAATGTATATTTAATACACTATGGCCCGGTTTCACAAATGTGGCATAGCTTTAGCCAGGACTAGGCAATAGTTAAATTAAGATATTCAAGCAATGTTTTAAAAAAATAAAGCAGCTTTGGTGAGCATAAGAGACCTTTTTCAACAACACCTAAAGATATACCGATCAGGTTTGCAAACAAGCTAAAACTAAACTAAATCATAACCACCACTCTGTGTAATTACTGGCATTTTTGTATAATTAACTAGTACTATATATCTGCTTTAACCAATTTTTTTTCTTCTAGGAATAAATCTGATTGCTAAATCATTGAAGTATGTATACTTTACCATAACGAATACAAAGTGGTTCTTCAGTTTGGCAGTGTTGGTCTATATGTGGCAGAAGAATGTTGCTCCAGTTGGTCTGTAAAGAAAAACAATCAGTTACTGTACATAATCAGCCGAAACCTGCAATGAAGCAAAACTAATTTCAATGCTGCTAACTGTTGTACAATGTATAGTTATGGTTTATTAATTCAGGAAAACAGAAATAGTAGCTTCTGTATTAAAGACGAACAAAGATTTTAAGTAGATCTATTCTAATTCAGCTTGCACACAAATCAAGACCTAATCCACAGAATCCTTCAACATGCATCCTGGGAAAGGCTCACAGATCACGGGAGCATCACATATTCGGATCTCCATGGAAACAGTGACTAATTACAACCCATAATACCATATAGGCCTATGAGATGCAGAACGTGCAGCTCAGAAAACATAAAACCTCCTCTATTTACGTTAAAAAAAATTTATACACCAATATTAACATCTTGTTTTTTTACCCCCAGGAGACTCCAGACTGCAGTATGAAAATATCATCAACAAATAAATGTTTACATAATAATAGCCCTAAATCTAGTTTTTGCCTCAAATATTATCATTAAGCACCTAAGCGCTGATGCAAACACACTATAGAGAAACAATACCGTGTAGTTATTCAACTTAAAGGATCCTTTTCACTGGTAAAACTTATATATATCACTGCGTTATGTAATTTGAGCCCCTTTAACAAGCAGGACACGCACTTGTTGAGGCCGAAACCGCCCCCGTGTCTCCAAAATCTAAAACAGATCTGCAAAATAAATAACAACGGATCTTTCACATGATCGACATACACGCAAGTAAACACGATATTGTGCCTCGAGTAATACAAAGCTGGAAGTAAACATGGGAAACGCAGAGCACATAACAGCTGTGCGGCCATTTTAACGCAGCCAAACAATGGGGGCAGCCAGCGCAAACATCCAAGTTACCTTCATTTATACAGCATTTTACTCTTAACATCGCATTTATCGTCGTATACTCAGGTCTGTACATATAAATCTGACTAGGCGTGCTCTATAATGCTTTATGATCACGATGTGCATTTGATTTTGAGACACGACCAAAGACACCGAATGAGATAAAATGGTCGTGACCCTGCCCCAAAACAACTCAAACTGTGCCGGGGTAGTGATTTAACTAGAAAACGAGACAGAAAATATGACATTTTAAATTAATTATTTAAAAATCTAAGAGAAAATCATCAAGTAATGCTCAATTCTCGCTGTTTTTTGTGACACGCATAAAGAGCTAGCATGCTAATTGCTAGCCATAGCCGTTTGCTACAGGACTTAATACATTTCTGCAGCATTTAAGTGTTAAAACGGCACATTTATTGTGAACGAAAATGTAATCACTCGATATATTTGCTACTCAAGACATTCTCAACTACATAAAGTACAATGATTTTACGTTTTTTTTTTCCTCTCACCAGCGCAGCGACGAGATGTGCTCTTCCACTGTTCTGCCGCTGTAGAGAATCAGCGTGCGCTAAGCAGGAGCGGTGACACGTGATATCAGTCGACCAATAGGATCGTTCGACGGCTCGTCAGCGGCAGACAAGAGTGAATGGAGCATAGATGGAGAGGGCGTGGCTTTGTCATTCAGACTGACGAGAGCAAAACTCGAACATTTATTTATTTATTTATTTCGCTTGGCAAGAAAGCCATCAGCTCTCAAGTTTTGTATGCATCAAAACAATGCAAAGTGCAATGTCTACTGAGACAGTGGATTTAAATAAGACAAATGGACGACTATTTTAAATATTCATTTTTTCGTCAAAATGGGTCATAAACAGCGGTAGGACACGGGTTCAGTCGTTTGGGGGCGATGCAACACAAAAAAAAAAATGCGGAATCCGGTGGACGGAAATAGGCAAATGGTTTGCCATAGACATACATAGTATATATACATATGTACTACATATATATATATACATGTCTATGGTGGTTTGCCAATCGCCATAAAACACCAGAAGAAGAAGAATAAATAGGCAAATTACAGAAATAACACTGGAACCGTAGACATATATATAAATATTAGAATTATATAAGAATTTTATTTTTAAATAGGTGCAATTTGTAACTAAAAAGCTAAAAAAAAATAAAAAGAGGGTAAAAAAGCAATGCAAAAAGCAAAATATATCTTGTTTTGAGAACTAATTGATGAGCAAACAGCCCTCCACTCTCAGAAAAACAAAAGTTTTATAGTTTGTAGACATTAAGCCAGTACCATTTCAAAAACTACAAATATTTACACTATAGTAACTGTATGTACTTTTGGAGGAGGCCTATATAAGGTACGTGCTGTACTTTAGGGGAACAGCAAGTAACAGCTTTGCACCTTCTTCAAAATAAAGGCAGGCCTAACAGTAGAAATGTAAATGCAACATCCTGATGAAGGCAGAGACAGAATCTGAGATTCTTCCTGAAGTGAACCTTTATTGGTCAAAATAATATTCAATAGCTTCAATTCCATAGCTTTTCAAAATCACACATAGTAAGGGCAAGACACCAATGTACAGACACAGGAACACTGAAACGGTCATCATGCACACGTAAAAGTTCAGCCTTTAGGTTGCAGCGATATTTACACTATTTCTTCATTATTTGACTTCTATATACTGTATGTAATACTGCACGTAGACTATACAGAATTCTGTGCAATAGCTCTGAAGCCAAACAAAAGCCTCATGCTTCATTTTGATGAAGTCACTATAAGAATCATTTTAGATGGTGCATGCTAATCCTGAACTATTGCAAACTAGCTTATCCATATATAATATATTTGCAGTCCATTTCTCATTGTCATTTATCAGACTCACTGTACAGAGTGCAACTGTGACTTCCAATTTTATTAGCAGCCTTGTTTCCAGAACTATCTCCCAGTTCATTTTCTCCATAGGCATTCTAGAAAATTTCAACAATACAAAGTATTGGAAATGTATATATAACAGAAGTACAAGACTGTGTACTTAACTATTTCAGGACCATGAAGCATTGTGAATGATGTAAATATATGAAATGATGATAGTGTATAATAATGATACAATATAATGCATTGCAATGTATGGTGTTCATTCAAAAACACATTTTTTATGCATATTTTTGTTGCATGGTAACAAAAACCCCCAAATTTGGCAATCTTGAAACATATATACATTGTTTTTTTCAGTCAGTTTCTGTATGGAGAAAATGAATGGGTGCTCAATAATAATGCCTATGGAAGTCTCTGCGGTTCGAGAGCATTACTTGCATTAAAACGTCCAGAGAGTGCTGCTTCTGCATCCACCATTTAAATAACAGGGACTTACAGCTCATATCCTAGCCTTCAGTTGCTGCACTGCAATAATTTTGTTTTATTTTTCCCCTTTTCTCAGTCTCTTCAGTGTGGTAGAGCTCATACTCTGGATTCCCTCCATCAGTTCCGATTAATTGTGCTTTTCATTGAGTTCTGGAAGGAGCTGATCTCCCACCGCCGGAATGTGCTTCCTTTTAAGTCACTTCGGCCAGTGGTTATGCGGTAGATCTTCCTGAGGACGGCCCGGCGTAGAAGGATATAGACCCAGGGGTCCAGAATCTGGTTCAAGGCAGCCAGACGTACTCCAGTTACCATTAAAGTCCTGTAGTTGTTTAGATCATCCTCTGTCATCCTCCAGCTGTACGAGCGGATGACTGACATCAGACCGAAGATCTGTCAGGAAAACAGAGAAAGTTAGTTGTAGTCAGTGAATGAAGGTACAACAGCAAAAAGAATACTAAAGACTAGTCAGAACCAAGACCAAAGAGGACGTTAGTTGCTCATTAGATATAAAAATCCTCAGTTGTGTTTTATCCTCACAAAGCATTTAGGTCTGTTTTGACCCATTAAGAGATACGTAAAAATTTAGTAAAAATCGAAATAAAATGCACAGCTTTTTAGTGTCAAGAATATCAAAATACAGATTTTTTTCTTCAAAGAAATGTTCATATTAAAATTATTTAAATCTATACACAGTTTGAAATGCTCATTTATATCTGTTTACTAATTTTATATAATTCTACTACAATTACGAGGTCTTCTTGAATCCTACGATTATTTTGTGTTTGCATGTACAGTACTTGGAGCTTATTGTAATATTTTTTCATTCTCCTGTAGATAGATAGATAGATAGATAGATAGATAGAAATAGATAGATAGATAGATAGAAATAGATAGATAGATAGATAGATAGATAGATAGATAGATAGATAGATAGATGTTAGAAAGTTGTAATGGCCATTCTCACCAGCAGAGGGCTCCAGCAGATGCAAGAAGTGACCATAATGCCCACTAGCTGTGCCACCATCTCAATGTCATGTGATTTAGCCGACCTGCGTTGGCACTTCTTCCTGCGCAGGCGGGCGTTCACCAGCGTCACCCCGCTGATGGTGTTACAGACCAGTGCCACAGCCAGCGCCGCCAGTCCCAGTCCAGAAAACAGCAGCACAAATATGATGTCTGTGATGCTGGTATCATCCAACACGTTTATAAAGCACCAGGTCCACGGGTGCTGGAAGGTGTATGTGCCCAGGCCAAAGAAGGGCAGCAGTGCTACAGATAAAGCCAGCAGCCATATCATCACCAGCACCATCTTGGTGTGGGCCATGCAAATGACGCGTGCGTGCAGGAGAGGCCGCGTCACACCCATGCAGCGCTCTGCCGCCATGACGCAGCCCAGAAACAGCGGGCACAGGCCGAAGAACACCATGCTGCCACCCAGGAAATGGCAGATGGCATCGGGCTGGTTACAAAGTCCACCGGTGGTGTCAGACACATAGAAATGCAGAACCAGGGCACCTGGAATAACATGACCAGCAAGGTCCGTGACCACCAGAGAGCTGGCGAACAGCAGGAACGTGGCTTTGGAGCGCTTACGCAGGCGAGCGTAGGCTTTAACCAGGATGACCAGTGCGATGATGTTGGACACGATGCCCAGGGTCATGGACAGGCCCGCTGTCGTCGGGTTGGTTGTGTTGTTCAGGTTTTCCCTGCAGCGCACTGGTGCCACTCCAGGCACATGCAGGGTACGATTACTGGACCCTTCATCCACATCCAGGCCTGAAATGTTGGAGTGTTGGACAGCTAACATCTCCAGGCTATGGGTTGAGCACCGTTGAGCTAAGACATCTATAAAGAAAAGAGCATAGAAATGTGTTTATGAGAAGTGGGCACTTGAAGCTGAGGTTAAGAATGCTTCTTTAGTAAACAACCTGTAAACAAATAGGTAAAAATAGGAATGCACTGCTTATTTTGGAACAATTTCATCAGTTTACAAGCAAGCGATTACATCATTTCCTGTTTTTTCCTTGTTTGTGTACAAATATTCAGTGAGGGAAATTATCTCCAGAAGTCTAAAATAACTGACACACCTTTCAGAAACCTTTAGTGAATAGCAACATTGTTTTTGCACAATTTCCTTTCTGCAGAGTACATGAGAAATTGCGACACTTCTGACCATTCACCGCTGTAATAAGAAGAACTACATAACTGTTTTCAAGATTTTGCAAAAACAAAACTCCTTTTTAAATGATGCTTATATTTTGATCATGTTTTTGTTGTTTTAACGTGTTAGCTGTATTTTTAGCAATTTTCTTACCTAACCAAAATAACCCAACTGCATTTTGATCGAGATTAACTGAAATGCATACTAAAAAAACTTTGAAAAGTGTTAAAAAGGAGTAATCTGTTTTTGCAAAATTGTTAATTTGTCTGTGTACATCTCAGCAATTTGAATAACTACTGCATCTTTCACTTTGTCTGCTACTTTAAGATTTTATTTGCTCTGTCACTTATTAACATATTCTGGAGTAGCTATATTTCAATGCAAAATGCTAAAATATTTACTATGCAAAGTTTTATTATCCCTGCTGATCATCTCACCTGAAAATTTTCATTTTATATATTTTCCCAAAGAAGAAGAAGACAGAAAACAGTCCTTGAAGCAGTCCTTGAGAATCGAAAGGCGATATCAGACTCCCATCATCCGTTTAGTCCGGAGTCTTTACTTTTTCCCGATAAAAAAAAAAAAAAAAACTTATTCCAGGAGGCCAACAAGTATCTTTGCAATCTAAATAACGATATTCCGTAGTGTTAGTGATATTGTGGTCTTTAATGCCTGAGACATCAGGTGAAGGTGTATAAAGTAGATAAGATTCTGTACCCGAATCTGGAGTGACCCGCGCGCGCTGCTGTATTTATAGCTCTCGGTGCGCGAGACTCACAGCCTCTCCTTCTACGCCGTAAATAATGACGCGTCAGAGCAAAGTGAGCGAGCGTCTGCATGCGCCTAATTTTTGGGGCGTCATGGAAGCGTCTAATATTTTAAGCATGAGCGTGAACTTTGTGCTTACTCATAGATGGTTACCAGTTTTTCCTTTAATTAAGCAGCGCATCACTTTTAATAATCATTGACGCGTGATAGAAGTTATGAACATATCAACACAGCCTACTATAGACATTATACATTGGAGTAATCTGCACAAACCTATGATGGCCGGAAATTATGCTATCTATAGGCAGCACACAAGGTTTGGAGACACATTAAGCTTGGAAAGTGAATGGACAGGGCGCCATGGACCTGTCAGCAGAAAATATATAGTGTCAAATGTGAAATCAATAAGCAGCATTTCAGTTACTTATTTATCATTTACAGCTCAGTCTTTCAGTTTAACATTGTAGGATTTCTGTCCTCGTTCAAGGTGGTATATTCAAATATTAAAGCAGTTTTTAACAGCATGTTTTCATTTGTTTGTTAGCTTTAACTAAAAGATTTCATAGAATTCAAAGAATGATTTATAAAGGGATTGTTCACCCAACACTAAAAATACCCCGTGATTTACTCACCCTCACATCATAGTAACAAATGTGACTTTCTAATTTCAGATGAATACAGTTGAAGTTATATATATTAAACAAATATCCTGGCTCTTCCAACCTTTACAGCAGTGAACGAGTGTTGATATTTTGAAGCAAAATAAAGGGCATCCATCCATTATAAAAAGTGCTCCAGAAGGTTAATGAAGGAGCAGTCTTGAGTAAACAGACCTTCAGACTGACGGCTGAAGGGTAGCAGTCATTGGCAAAAGTCCAACCATAAGGCCTTTAGACGGCATGACAAACAACCAATCACAGTTTGTTTCGTTTAGTGGAAATGTCAACAGACTCAATAACAGTAAAACTCTCGGACGTATTTCAAAGATTCTATAGGCGTACTAATGCAAACTTTAAATATTTCACATACTTTTGAAAATTCAATTGATCCTGATAAGCACTCGTCATCACATCTACTCAGAAACTATTATTAAATTCCACAATTAATTTTTCTAAAAATGGTAACATTTGTGTAAACGTTTTTTTTGTAAATCAGAAAGATTACAATGGTATTTCTTATAAAACTTACTATTTAAGTTCTGTTTATAATGCTTTATTTGCAAAATGTAAAAAATATTTACAGTGTATGACTTCCAAATCCTAAAACCCCAAAAGTAAGACATTTATGAACTCATTGAGTTGTTTCAGATCAGATAATCTTTAGCAAGAACTGCCAAGTGTGTCATGTTCATTAGAACTTCTGAAGAACTGAACTTAGAATATCCTTACAATGTCTTGGAATCCATACCTTGTGACCTTTCCTAACTTCTGTGACTGTCTTAAGAAGATATTCATGAATACGAACCCCACTGGTTCCAAGGACATGGAGAGGGTAGAGGAAGAAAGAGCATGCCAGAAGTGCTTCTTAAACATTTCTTTCATGACCATAAAAGAGCAATTCCCAACAGACCTAAAAGTACCAAGGGATGTGGGACATAAAGAAAGATCTCTAATTATTGTAGAATACAGCAGCTGGTCATTACTGAATGAAAGCAATCAAGTGAACCTAAAAAAACTCCTGGTATTGACCTTCTTTCCCCAACCAGCCTAATTTGGCACTAAACTGAATAGCACAACAAATAGCGACCCATCATGACTGAAAGGCTTGGTCAGTCTTGCTTTATCTTCCTTAAACACTGAGCAAGAAATAACCACATGATGTCAAAGTTGAATACCTCTCTCTCTTTCTCTTTCTTGCTATACATGCATGATTGCAACAGTATGTGGTGTATGTGTGTTTTCATCAGGAAATAAACAAAGCGTCTGAATGATGCAGTGATAGCATTCATCCCTATTTTATTCTATATTAATTATTATAGCCTTATTCTGTGATCACAGTTGAACATATATGAACAACTCATAAGTAAAATATATATATTTAAAAAATATGACATAATACAAATTACCCAACGTCCAGTATAGTGTATTTCATTAAAAGTAATAAGCAAAAACATTTAATACATCAATAAAACTTGTCAATTTGACTTAAAAATGAAAATAAAGATTTGATATTTCTGTGACCTTGCAAGCAGCGGATATTTGCACTAAGTATAGCGACTGAGGCTATTTAAGTGCAAATAACAATAGTGAGATGCTATTTACACTAAGTGAAAATGACATATTTTCTTAGCAATATGCCATTTACCCTATGTGCAAGTATTGATAGACTTTATTTACACTAGATAAAAACATTTTCTGCTATTTCACAGGGCTGTCATCTCACGCAACTCACACGTTCTTTCTACAAACTTTCTCACCCAGCCAAAGCACCCTCAGGTAAAAGTCTAGAATAATGCTTATATTAAGTAAAGGCTCGTGTGCGTTTGTGGAAAGTGATTCTTTTTTATGCATTTTATTATGCATTTTTGACTGGCCATTGCATTCACTAACCTCTAAACGCCAGGTTTTTTCCACACACACTTGCGAATCATCTCTCTGTAACATGCTGAAGCTAATTATCTTTATTATAAAGAAACCGACAGTATATTCTGATGTGTGTTTACTGTATATTCAGCTGTTTGGTGGTCTTTGAACTCTTCTCTTCAAGTGCTTTTCATTTACTGTAAGCTCTCTGCAGTAGTGTAATGAGCGTAAACTTTTCTTAAAGTTTATTGCTGAGTTGTACTGTATCTGCATCCCTCTATTTGTGTGCATACTGTAACAGAAATTGTGAAGCAAAAGGATTCCTATTTCCCAAAAGGAGGTTTAAGTAACAGTGTTTTGAACTGTTCTCATTGTGGTTCTCTAAGGAGTGAGGTAGTGTGTGTACTTGGCAAGTTTATGCATCATCTGAGGCCAATATTTGATTATGACTGAAGATAATATGCTTTTGACTAGAATCCTTGGTTTTGATCTGGAAGTTAGAGGTTTGTGAAAGCTGGTGTATAGTTTCGAGATTGAGTTTATAGTTGTGAAAACTATAAAAGACATAGAACTGAAATGCAAATCAAAACCTTACGTCCATTTAAGATCCAACAAGGTGAGCCATTTGCACTTAGTATAAATTTGTACTTAGTGTAAATAGCCCTTGCCAATAAGGCAGACTATTTGCTCTTTGTAAATAGACAGTCCAATATAGACCAGCACAACCTGAAACCTCTTACATCTGACCGTACACAGCATCTTCCAGTCGTGTGTGTTTTTACACATTCATTAGCTTTGGCATTTCTTTACAGTGCTGCTTCCATGAGACTTGTGTTTGCTGGACGAAAACTATGGTTTATGATGAACGCCACCCTGAAAAGCGGTTTCAAAGTTTCAAATGAATGCAAAAAATGTTCATCTGGCCATATTTTTTACGGTCAGCTCAACACTTATTTTTTGCAGTTCTAAGTCATCTGGCGCACATCAGGCAATCTTGCATTTTTTTTTCCACCATAGGCAATTGTGGTCTCGTGGAAAGGATTGCAGAACACCTTGGACTCTGATAATGGAGCATGCACCAGAATTTGATTTCCCACCATTCCCGGGGGCTTTCCGGAGCGAGAAATGCATAAAGACACGGTTTAGATAAGAATATAGGTAACCTCTTGTAACCTTCAGGGGAAGAATAAGGCTACAAAATAGTCCTGCAACAGCAAAGAGAAATATACTTACATTTAGCAGAGCCTTTTAAATATTCAAACTTTCATCACTTCATGTATTCTCTTAATTGAAACCAAACAACAAACAAATAAATAAATTAATTAATTTCCAGAATATTTCAATTAACTGTAAAACCATTGTTGGGAGTAATGTGAGCTACACTGTATAACAAAATCAGTAAAAAAAATTACTGTTACTTTACACTAAAAAAATAGCTTGTTGATCTAACTTAATAAAATTATGACACACATTTCCATTCATTTGAACTGATTTATTTGAACTTAAAGTAAGCTAATTGTACTGATGATTAAAATTCATGCTAATACGATGAGATTTGACATATATACAATATAAAATAATGTTTGTTTGGATTTATTTGGTAAACAAAGTGGTGGAGGGTGGAGCCTGTGCTGAGGTTGTCAGTAGCTGTCACACACACGCACACACACACACACACACACACACACACGTACACACACACACACACGATTGACTGTGAAGGGTAGTAACGCTGACAACATAGACTGTGAAAGCAGATTCATCTGATTAAAAAATCTGATCATATGGGAACATAAGAGACATTATAATTCTTGATCACATGCTACACACTTCATCTGCAGCACACGTGTAATGATGTTCAAGTAAAAATGTTCTCATCACTGGCATCAGCACATAGCTCATGTCATGTAGCCATAGCTTAACAACAAGGTCTACACTTCACCACGATGGTAACCTTAAAAATCAACATACTCTTTTAAATGTCAAATATAACTGAACAACAAACTATAAAATGCCTTTCCTTTTACTAAAAACACATGAAACAGCATTTCATTTCAACATTTATTCTCATGATCTATCCATACGCAAAGCATGCTGGGAACTAGAAATCCACTGCTGAGTTTCAATCAGTGCAACATAAATTATTTGTGCAGGCCCACAAATGGTTTAGGTTAACTTATTTTTTTTTTTTTTACAAATGTGATTTCATTTAACATAGTAAAATTGAGTGCAAATGACAACTGTGTAAAAAATTAAAGATTTGTGTTGGTTTAGCTTATTTTATTCAAGTAAACTGAGCAAATGACTAGAATAATTTTGATTCTATTAATTTGAGTGTACTTTACTTTACTAATGTAACTTTCCCCAACATTGCATAAAACATAAAGCAATAAAATGTAAAATTCAAAATACAGTTAAAAGTAAAAATAAGGAAACTCCTTCATATTAAGACATTACATTGAGCATTACTTTTTGGATATTTGACAGTATACGCTCTGCTGTTTCTTTTCAATGTAATGTAAGTTGCTTTAAATAAAAAGTTTTTTTTGTCCTCAAATCTGGCATATGCCTAGAGTAAAAAACTAATTTTGGCCACATCTCCTGCTTCTTTTATTGAGAAAATATCCCTTCCACAGTTTTCAAAGAGATCTCACGTTATAGCAAAATCAACAGCTAACTCATTCAGTTCCATTTCATAATGGAATTTCGGGATAGAAATCTGTTACACTTTCTATAAACATAACTGAGAATTCATATTGAAGAGCAATGTCTGAGGAATACAACTTTGTCTTTTCATTCTAAACATCTTCCTATGTTTGCTGACATCAGGCATTTGCGGAGGCTTTGGTGGTGCTGATTGACTGCACCACATCTTCATACAGTACCACAAAATTGCAGGCCATCACTCAAGCACTTTCCTCTGGTCATTAAGTCTGTGAGATCTATCCGAGACCCGGCTTTATCCAAAGTGGATCCGGAGAGGAAATGAAAGTGGATGAACAGGAGAAATGTGCTGGAATTAAGTGCTTTGCAACCTAAAGCTAGAATCATGCACAGTCAATTACACGTTTCACACATGCAAGGTCATTCAGCAGACACTTTAACCCAAAGCAAGTGTCACAGCATTTATTCCAGGAGGGAATCTCTCTGGAGCAACACGAGGTGAGGAGTTTTTCACAATGGTGATGGCTGACAGCTCGTTCCTTGTGGAGATTGAACCCGGCATTCTTCTGACTTCCAGCCCCAGGCATTAACCAATATGCCACATCTTCAGGTTTGTTTCGTTTTTCACTAAAAGCTGTAAATGGACTAAGTACTGCAGTGACTAATGATTTCATTGGTCTCTGGTGAGGAGAGTCTGGCGAAGATAAATGACCAGCTATCACGATGTCATCGGCTTTTAGGCCCACAAAATATGACCACAGGGGAAATTTCACTCATCCATTTGTCTTATGAAGGAAAATAATCGGATATAAAAGGGAAGCGCACACACACTTCGGAAACTGCATTTTTAAAACCTAACTAGACTTAGACTTTCTAAAGACAACCTGAGTGCCCACATTTCTGTGATAATCTGATAACTATTCAACTTTGTATCTGATTAAAATTTGTAAAAGTATTCAGAAGCAATGTTTTAAATGTGAAAGTATATTAACCATTGACATATTGACAGTGATGCTGACAAAACATTTCAGAGCTTGATTTACATGGGGGAAATAAAACGGTATGAAAGCTTTCAGAAAATAGTGGTAACACACCAATATATTAATACCACTATATAAGTATATTATTCGTGTTGAAGATTTTGGTGGATTTTCTCTGTCCACAACACAATACTGCATATTTTTTGCATAGTAACACTTTAAAAAAAAATAATAATAATAAAAAGCACTTCCCATACCAATCATGCTTTCAAACTTCACTTTGAAATAAAGGATACACATTTCAAAATTAGCAATTTGGAGTATCATTATATAGCTATATTTATTTGTGCTTAGTTATTGAGAATTGTTTTTAATGTGGAAAAGCATTAGATTAATTTCTAAATTGGTCTCTGAAATTTCAGTCCACCCTGTTACACTGATGCTACTTGCCCTTTAAAATCTTAAACATATGTCCAAAATATACAAATATATGTCACATTAGAGACATCATTTGAAGGGAAAGCAACATCGATGTGCATACCATCCACCCTGTCTGCCCTAAATATTAAATGACTAATATCACATGTGTGCATTCAGTTCACGCTTTCCTCATTAATATGACGTTTGCGGGTTTGGCATGCTGTCAGGGGAGCGAGCCCGGGAGAACGGCGA
>JAUCNO010001440.1:1523823-1535039 GCA_032353835.1 Enteromius viviparus
CACTTGAACACAAAAAGTAATTAAAGCATCACATTGTTATAAATTTATAGCGGGAACACAGATTACTGTTGGTCTAACGTTAAACAATTAACTCTTAGTAAATAAAAATATGTCAGTGGCATCTAAATATCGCCTTTAAAACCTGCTGAAAGCATGTGCTTGAAATATACTTTGGAATTTCTACAAAACACACACACAAATATTTTGAAGCTTACCTTATTATTTTTGTGTAGAAATCAGTCTTTATCAAGTGGCAGTCTCCTTCTTCCAGGTGTAGTGCTGAATTCTGACCCCCTGCCAGATTATGAGGTGTGAGGGGGAGGGGTTAAGATTAGGGGTGGAGTTAGGATTACAATTGATTTCAATGAGGGGAGTCATAATTCGGCAGGGAGTCAAAATTCAAAAATAATATTTCTTGAGTGAATCAGTCGAGATAAACACTTAAGTTTTAAAAACATGGAGATGTAAACATTGCATGATCCATCTAAACACTGTTTTTTTTAAATTGCTGCTGCATCTTCTATTTTTGTCTTGATGTGTGTTATCTAGGGAATGTAATCTTCTGTGCTCCACTCACATTATAGTGCTTCTCCTAACCATGCAGCACTCCAGTTCAAAAGCATCCACACCGTCTGGTCTGTTACGGGTCGAGTGCAGCTGATCCTCCCGCCTGCTGCTCTGCCAAACACAACAAATGCTCTCAATGTTAAGCTCTACAGAAATGAGCGTTTGTTGTTCTTCTGTAGAGATATCACCCACCCTGCTAAATTCAGTCTGTGGTGTCTGAATCCCAGGACTACTTCCTAAACAAACCCAGTCAACCTTATTTTGGAAGCTACAGTATCATCCTATTTTCTCTTCTAAACAAGTAATTTCAGCATGCAACCATTTACAACCTCTCCTTTACAACTATATCAGTTCCTGTAAAATCCCAGCCAACATTCTGAGCTTACTGTAACACCCGCTTTTGTGTCCGATCTTGGTTCTTCCTCCCACCTTTGCCTGTTTGGTTCAGTTTTTGATGGCCCAATCAAAATAAAGCATGAGAGTTCATGTATTAAAGAGATTTTACTACAGCTAAGACCTAAAGTAGAGTCACTAAAACAAAAAAAAAGAAAATTACTGGAATGCACAGCATCAGGTGTTTTTTGCCTATAAAACGCAGCCATAGCAATATGTTACACAAATGTTTAAAAAAATCACAGCAATGAATGGGTACATTTATTGTATCAGAATAACTATTTCATAGTGCACGTAGTTCATTAAAATCCTGGATATTCATAAGCTTTTCACACTGTTTCTACACAATGTACACCCGCCTCCTCAAACACGGGGTGAGGCGTTGTAATATATTGTATATTTAAGGACTGTTATAAGTATTCTAGATGGAGATGTATTTAAGTTCTGGGGTGGAGTAACCCTTTACCTGAAATGCTTAGGTGGACACATGGCCTAAAGGTTATTTTTGATAAGGTATGATATGATTATTGAAAGTTTTGTCACTGCTTAATAAAGACAATAAATGTGCAGCACACAAAACTGCAAAATTTTGAAACTAAAATGACCTTGTTACATTTATGTGGGTGAAGCATGCTAACCTGAGCTCAAGAAAGTGCTTATAAAAAGCATGTCAAATGAAAAGTAAATCTTTTTTTGTTTATCAAAAATATATAATAATAGATGTGTATATGTATGTGAAACCTGCGTATCATATGCACGCCAACAAATTTTGTATTATACATGTAAAAACTGCATATTATATGCATGCTAGACATGTGCATATCATATGAAGTCCATTTTTTCATATCAATACCACGAGTTTTCATTTTTATTTGGCTCAGCATACACAACTGTCCGTTTCCCCTCTCTCGTTTCCAAAAAATCACTGCACTTTCATATCTAACATATCTAACTAGAAACAGAGACAACTGCCTAAAAAACTTAGTTAAATTTGAAATGACCTTAAAAAACCTTTTGATCAAAAGAACTGAACTGAGATCCGAATGAAGTAGATTGCAGATATACTCTCTGATTAAGCTGCAGACCATTTGTTTCCTATTTTGGCCAAGTCATTGCAATCAATCTTATAACACACACACACACACACACACACACACACTAACGACTGGCTGTATATCAACCCAACAGTTTACACTATATTTCACCAGAAGCCAGAGAGAAGGCCTGGTTCATAAGAACTGTCAACGCTTCACATAAAGCCTAATATAGTGCTTACCAATTTGGTTTGTAGAGTTACTCAATGCCTTGAGATGTTGGAGAGGATACACAAGCGTGACTCTTTAATAAGCTTGTTTGAACCCAGTGTTTCTTTGATACTCCAGCGCAATTAACTGAGCCAAGAGCCTGTCCTTAAATGTAACCTGTCTCCCAAAAACCATATATTTAGAGGAATAGAGACATGGTTCTTAATTTATGTCTTTGATCTTCTGTTCAGCTCCAGGAAGATGCGTCACTTCAGTGTCAGAAGAGATCCAGAAGAGAGAGAACGCGTTATCACTGTTATTGTTATTTTTGTTTTGGTTAATGTCAGGAAGATAAACAAAATCACACTAAATAGTTCCATTTTCACTTCATGTTTTTCGAGATATTATATTCATCAAAGATCATCACTGTGATGCTTGGTTGGTTATCTTGTGTTGCAAATGTGTTAAGCATGAAAAGCACTGGTGAACTTTGACCTGTGAATCTGCATACCAAAAAAGGATGGAGCTGTTGAGGTTTGTAGTGCAGAAAACTGGAAGACAACTAGCATTTTCAAGCCCTGAGCCCTCTGGAAATTCCTGGATGTTTTGTTTTTTGAAATCGGGGATGTTAAATTTATGAGTAAAGCAAGATTTTTATCATGGACACATTGTCCTGAAACATAAATTACACAGACCTCATATCTCAGACATGAATTAAAAAGTTTTTTTTTTTTTTTAGCTTTTATTTAGCATCAACATCGTATATCCATCCAAATTTGCAAAATGTTGTAGAATTTATGTTGTGGGACAAAACATTAATAAATCTGCATGTGATGTTTACTACAGACCTTATTTTAGTCATTAATTGAAAAAGTCATTACAAAAGCCCAAAGGAAACTCATTATGGATTTCATGGGAAATTATCCTTTCGGATTTGCCTACAAATTACCCTGTACAGCTCTACAGAGGATCTAAATGCCACAGACTGACCTATAGGCTCAATTTAAAAAAGCAATCAAACAAACATGCATGATTCACAGCAGTGGTTTTAGGGGACGCACAGCTCTGCACAATTTGCAGAAGAAAAAAAAAAGGTTTTACAAAAAAAGACAATTTTCTTAATATGTAATATACTGAATATATTAGTAATACAATCTATTTTAGGAATGTTTAATCATGTAAAAAAAAAAAAATTCCAAGTTACAAGATATTCACTTCAATGGCGTTTTAGTGCCACCAAAAAAAAAAATCTAAAACTACGAGATTAAAGTCGAAACTACGAGAATAAAGTCGAAATACTACGAAAATAAAGTAAAAACTAAGAGAATAAAAGTCGAAATATAATATTTAGTATAGTGCACTTGCAAAGGACCTGGATTGAAAGAATTTAGGAATATTTGAATATTGTTGCGTCCGTGCTGCCGCTTTATCCTTCTGAGATCTAAGAACTCGCGTAATATCCAGAATATGATATTTATTAAAAGACTGAATAGGAACATCTTTTGATCTTAACATCAGCTCACACACTCCTTTCGGGAGGGGCGTTGTAGTTCTCTTATTTTACCAATTTTTAAAACATTACAAAGCCATTTATGTTAGTCTGGCCCCGCCCATACTTCCTTTGACGTTACATTCTTTTCGCGAGCAAAGTTAGTCTGGCCAAGCTGCCGTTTTAGAGCATTTCCGTTCCCAAAAAAATGGGCCAGACTAAGCTCCTATAAGCTTAACAGTCGCGGAAGCCAGGCTACATTTATGTGGGATTATTAGCAGAAATGATATTATGTGTAATATTCACGGTGACAACATATTGTAAATATTTCATGTCTTCCATTGGATTGGTTGTTGTGTGTCATCCAAAAGCGATTTGATTCGTCCCTTTAGTACTTTTAAAACAAAGTCTCAGCTTTCAGTTTTGTATAGCGATAAATAAATATATATATATTCATTATTTGTAGCATGCCAGACACCCAGCAATCGCAATAATGTTCTGCTTTGTTTCTTTTGATATACAGTTAATCTTTCAAATGAATGTGTTTTTTGTTTGTAGT
This sequence comes from Enteromius viviparus, assembly GCA_032353835.1. Lineage (NCBI taxonomy): Eukaryota > Metazoa > Chordata > Actinopteri > Cypriniformes > Cyprinidae > Enteromius > Enteromius viviparus. The sequence continues at coordinate 1,528,076 of JAUCNO010001440.1, forward strand.
GTATAGCAAGATATAAAAGTCAAGGAACATTAGAAGGCATGGGAAAACAGGCTACAGACTCATTGATAATGAAGTCTCATTGTAATCGGGAAAATTATTGACTTACACTGCTACTTAAACTAAAGCCATTTTAGCTCTATGTCGTGTTCTAATATACACTAATATACATATATAATATACATACTGTTTGTATTTTGCTAAAAAACTGGCAGATTTTGAAAGCTGAGAACATCTAGGCCGGGTGCTCTAGACTTTATTCTTGTAATGATTTTAGTCTTGTAACAATTAAACTTTTATTCTTGTACTTTTCGACTTTATTCTCGTAATATTACGACTTTTATTCTCGTAACATTTCGACTTTTATTCTCGTAACATTTCGACTTTTATTCTTGTAGTTTCAACTTTATTCTCGTAACATTTCGGTTTTTTTTATTCTCGTAACATTTCGGTTTTTATTCTTGTAGTTTCGACTTTTATTCTCGTGATATTTTGACGTTTATTCTCGTAGTTTCGACTTTTATTCTCGTGATATTATGACTTTTATTCTCGTAACAATTTTCTTTATTCTCGTAGTTTCGACTTTTATTCTCGTAACATTTAAACTTTTATTCTCGTAGTTTCGACTTTTATTCTCGTGATATTATGACTTTTATTCTCGTTACATTTCGTCTTTTATTCTCGTAGTTTCGACTTTTATTCTCGTAACATTTAGACTTTTATTCTCGTAGTTTCGACTTTTATTCTTGTGATATTATGACTTTTATTCTTGTAACATTTCGGCTTTTATACTCGTAGTTTCGACTTTATTCCCATAATATTACAACTTTAATCTCATAGTTTTAGATTTTTTGTTGTTGTTGTTGGTGGCATTAAAACGTTATTCGTAATTCACAGAATAAAATGACATAGAAATAATATTAATAGTGTCTTAAAAACACAAAATAGGAAACTGCAGATTTTAAAAGGATTTTTTAAATAAAACAATGTAATAAATAAACAGACAAAAATGGACAAAATAGTGATTAAAATTACTTGTAAGAACTATTCATTTTAATAATAATATAATATATATATATATTATATAATTAATAATATAATATCATAATATTATTTTATAAAATATAAATATATTAAAAACATTTATTTAGATGTGGTTTAGTTTTTACAGAAAAACAGACAAATCTTTTTTACAGAACAAGTCAGCAGTAATGAAAAAGAAAACTGGGAGAGAAAGACTGAGGTAGACAGAGGATTTGAGAGAGATGGATGTAAAATGTATTCAGTCAGTTTGGTGTGTTACTCCATTACCTCTGTGTAAACACCCAAAAAACAGTGTTTACAAGCAGTTTTGAGGCTCTAAAACTGTAATCAAGGCCTTAGGCCTCTTGTTTGAATCTAGCCATCTCTGTTTAAAGTCATGAAGCAGACGTTCAGACTGTGGCGATGGGTACATTAGCCGTGACTATGTGTTAATAATCTCCACCATCTCTTGCCTTCCTCCGCACAAGCACACTCTTTAAAGTGGTCTCATCACAGTATAAAACAAACATCAAACCTGTTTATAAACATTAAACTCCTTTCGGGAGAAGACTGGGATCTCAGAAGAGCTCTGAACCTCTCAGATCTTTTCTTACCAATAAAAAAAGTGTTTAATTATTAATAGCTGTTAAAACCACCCAGAGGACAATTTTATTGCTCTTTCAAATTAAATATCAATATGACAGAGTAACCTCTTTCTTAGAGCATATAAAACCTTTCATATATGCGCTAAAATGTTTTATATCTCAGATCGACTATATGTTCATCTGGCCCAAACAATACAGTCATGACACTATATTTGCCACATAACACTTATGTCACCTGCGTCCAGTGCAAACTTGCTGATTAATTTAGAGAGTGACTCATTCAATATGATATACTGATCCTTCGCACTTAATGTCACTGATGCAGACTGTGGAGGAGATGCAGGACAAACTTAGTTGACAAGAGAGCTGTAACATATACACACTGATGAGAAGAGCCTTTTAGATTGATAGAGGCTGCTTGATGAACTCAGATCCTTGGAATTTTCTGCAGGAGGAATATGGAAAGTGTGCATGACTCAAGCATGTGAACGTGGAGTTCATCAGCAGCACACACTTTTCATACAGTCAGAGGGAAAAAACACACAGAAAGTGTAACCTGTCAAGAACATGTCTTGAGTCATATTTCACCCTGCAGTAGAAAGATGATATTTTGTACTCTGAGATTTTTTTTTCTTTACAGTTAAACATTCTCAGTACTGTATTGCTGGTAAAATGATTATAAAAAGAACAAGAAAGATAATAATGCAAAAATAAATATGAAAGGAAAATGACAAAAATATTGACTGATTATTAAATATTGACAAAAATGCTGATTCGAATTTATTTATTTATTTTTTTAGGAAAAAATTCTGGTTTAAGAAAAAAAGACAAAAAAACTGATGCTGATTAAGGTCAACATTATGGTTATAATCTATATATTAGTTTTATTGTCTGTTGCACTATTACATAAAAAACTAAAAGATAAGTCAATTATTAAAAAATAAATATAAAAATATAACGTGTAAATGTAAATATTTACATTTTTGTACATTATGGTTTAATGTGCTTATAGAGTACAGTACTGACAAAATGTACTTGTTTTTAAAATCACTTTATCTTTAATATAAAAAAATTCGAACAGGTCATATTAATAAAAAATACTTTTGTTCATTTGATCATGGGGTCAAATATGACTTGTTTTTGTTATATTCCCTTGCATGCAACTTTTTCCCCTTGAAATCAAAAGCTTTACAGATTAGCTATGTTTAATTATGGCTTAGAACAGTAAATAGTAAAACAGTGCATACTTGTTCTGACAGCTTCATAATTGAATTCATATTTAGTGTGAATTACTTTAATGAGGAGGTCAGCAGATACGGGAATATTTCTGATGACACCAGAGACACTAAAGCCTCCTAATGCACTGCACGAATCTTTCTGACATCGATTGTCCATCAGAGCCAGGAAGAACGCTAGACTATAAATAAAAGATGCCACTTCATGCTCGTCTGCCTCAGATGGCAATTAAACAGAACGACCAAAGCAGAGGAAGGAAGAGTATTAGTGTCTAACCCGGTATCACCAGGGGCTCTCAGAAAATCAAGAGAGGGGCTGTTTCATGTAATGTGGGCTGGATGTGGGGAGAAGGTCATACAGTGTCTGACATGCTTTTGGTCTTTAGGATTAACTTCAGAATAGAAAGAGAACATCAGAAGTACAGATACTTGACATTTGCCATGCTGACATACATAAATGTTACTGTCAAAAAACAACAAACCAACATAAATGTCACTGCTGGCATCTTATTAAATCATGCTTTCAGATGCAGAAACGTAAAGCGCAGAAAGTAAAATATAACTTCTTTGTTAACAACAGCATTTCAGTCTCTTTCTATATAAAAGTCATTTAAACTTTATTTCGATAGTCCACTTTATTCACTTTGTAACTGCATGTCAACTAAGGGGCCATTCACATAGTGCGCCTAAAAATTTGAGGAAAACGCTCCTTGTTTCCCAAAACTTTTGGGCACTTGCACTTGTCCTGACCAAGCCTCAGTATGTGTTACAAATTTACTGCTAGTAGAATGACTAAAGTGGACCATCGAAATAAAGTGTTACATAAAAGTCTCTCATCATCATATAATCAGAATAAAATAAATAAAATTTTCAATTAGATGTTATCTTCATTTAAAAAACACATATATGAAGTCTAAACAGGTACATTCTTGCCTAAAAACTACATTTTGTGACACAAAAATATAGTATTATTTCTAAAATCATAGCGGATTTGGATGTCTGCCACGACAACACAATACATGATACAAACAGGGAAACGGTTTGAGTTCTGTTATCACTAGCATATCAGATTCAATTAGATCCTTATCAGCCAATCAGATTCGAGGACCAGAAAGAATGGTTGTACAAATATATCTATTTTACCAGCCTCATAGCAAGGCTTAGTAACTTCTCTATAAATGTGATTTAAATGAAGGGGGGTTTATTATATAGTACTGAGTCCTAGTCTTTGTTTTACCACTAATTCCAGCCCAGCAAACCACCCTTTTGGATCCTCTTGGAACAGCTTGAAACAAATAATCACCAGTTTAGACCAGTGGTGACCAGTTTATTCTAGCTTTGACCAAACCAAACTGGTTTTAGCTGGACCGTCCAGCAGTGTCTCAACATGCCACATTCACATAGTTCTCCGACTTTATGTAACGATGATACTAACAAGACTAAACTCCCACACCTGCACTTTGTCAATGTCAGAAACCGATAAACTAAAATAAGTAGTTACAGTTAACATCAAAAAACTTACATCTGGGTGGAAGAACAGACCTAATCCACTCACAGCTGCACGACTGTGACTGTCCACCTCCACCAGGAAAACGAGCACATTCCACTGAAAATATAAAGCAAGGGCATGTCATGCATGTATGAGAAGCTAATAGTTTATGAAAAAGCCAGTGGAAACTAGTTATCAAGGAAAGCAGCTTGCCTTGTGCTTTAAAGATCAGGGCCAAACTATGAATCAGAGTTACGAGAAAGCAATCGCAACCTTGATGCACTTGATGCCCAGGAGAATACTGAGAAACACTCCACACTTTCCATACAAATAAAAGCATGTTTGTAGATGCAAACACTTGGTGCTAACATCCCACTTTCACACAATGCAGGCTCAAACGTCTGCCAGAACATTTAATGAGCATAGACTTGTACATGCACATTCAGTGTGACACATACAATTGCATCACAAATCTGCTGTTTATTTAATCATGTTTCATTAGACTAATAAAGATCCCATTTGGCTGCAAATTTAAGAAAGGGAAGGAGAGGTAGAGCAAATGGCATGATTTGGAAATAAACTGACAGAAAAACACTTCAGAGAGAGAAAACCACAGGCACGGTCCTTTGAGAATTAATATTTATTTGGAAGCTGATTTCCAGCGGAGACGCTCTATCTCTGTCAGATCTGTTTAGACACTGGCAGATCTTCTCTAAACACGTGTTTTGCTCAGGAAAACACACTTTCCATCATGTTATCTTAACGACATTAGAATTGTAGCTCGTGGCCAATGTAAACACTGACCCACTTAGCAAGGCTGTGAACACAGAAAAAACAACACAAGAAGCATGAGAAGAAGAAGAAGAAGAAGAAGAAGATTAGTACAATTTAAAATAAATGTGAATATTCAACACGAATTCTGGAAATGTTGGGACGTTTTTTAAATTGGAATAAAATAAAAACTCAAATATTTAATACACAATAGAACAAAGATAATGTAACAAATGTTTAAACTGATCCATTTTAACATTTTGGCACAAAATCAGCTCATTTCAAGTTCAATGTCTGCTACAGGTCTCATCTGGGCATTGAGGTCACGAGTTTCTGGATAGTTGGATTGTTGTAATAGCTCCAGTATGTGGTTTTACATTGTCCTGCTGAAATACACAAGTCCTTCCCCGAAACAGACGTCATCTGGAGGGGAGCATATGTTGCTCTAAAACCTTTATATATCATCCAGCCTCCATAGTGCTTTCTAAAACATGCAAGCTGCCCATAATGTGTGCACTTATATCATCAGAGATGTCAACAAAGTCTCACGAGCAATTCGTACATTTTCTTACGAGGTGCCAAATTTGTGCCAATTCATACTAATTCGTACAACCTCACTCGTACGACTTCGCACGATTTGTCTAAAACCACGTGATGGGTAGGTTTAGGGGCGGAGTTATGTTTAGGTCATTCGTACAAATTCATACGAATTGCCATCTTGTAAAATACGTACAACTTAGAATAAATCGTATGAATTTGTACGAGTGAGGTCGTACAAATTCGTACGAATAAGCCACCTCGTAAAATATGTACGAATTGCCGTGAGATCAGGTTGGAGATGCTGGCTTTTGAACTAAACGGGGTGTGCATCCTGCGCGAGCTCAATGGGGTGCGCATCCAGTGCAGTTTGAGGGTGCAACGAGGGACTGACAGGATCCCGTGGGGCCGGAATTAGATCGACTGGTGTGAGAGGAAGGCTGGGAGGGGACACAGTATTCCAGGAGCTGTATGGAAACAGCGGGGAGTCTAAGGAGCTGGGTACCACCACCTCTTCACACCAGTCAATCAGATCTACCGCAAATATGTTAACAAGTTCCGTATAAAATAGTCCAGGGTTCCATCCAAGCTCACCCTCAGCTGGTATCATGTCCTCAGACACCTCTAGGTCTACTAGCACCCCCTCGGTGACGGACACTGCTGCCGACTCTGGCTCAGGAAGCGACCACACATCTAGCACGTGACAACTCTCGTGCTCAGGAAGGCGCTGTGGAAGCGAAGACTCAGGGAGGCGCTGTGTGGCAAGCGCAGGCTGTGGCTGCGGGGCTGGCATAGGCTGAGGCTGTGGCTGCAGTGCAGGCTGGCGCTCGGCAGGCGCGGGTGCAGGCTGGCACACGGCAGGCGAGGGTGCAGGTTGGTGCTCGGCAGGCGCGGGTGCAGGCTGGCGTTCGAGCGGAGAGGTGTTAAATGGCCGCCGACGAACCGCCAAACGAGAGCCCGGCAGCTTCGGTACCTTTCCCAGGATCCGTTCATCCGTTGTGGGATAGGATGGAAGCCCTTGAGCCAGGCGCTCGAACACGTACTCTCCCCAAGTCATTTTATAGCTGTTTTTTAGGTTCGTCAATCTGTAACGTGTCCTCTAATGTGGTGGAGTGGAGAAGGTGAAGGAGTGCGCGGAGGCAAGCGTTTAAATAAAACAAAAAGACTTTTAATAATAACAACATAAATGTGGAGCAGTATCCACAAATCTTAACATAGAATGAACAAGCCAGACACGGGACACATTAAGGTAACGTGACGGTTGACGAACGACAAGCAACTCAAAAGACATGGGTTATATACATACA
>JAUCNO010001440.1:1559193-1579833 GCA_032353835.1 Enteromius viviparus
TGGATATCTTGGATGACATGGTGGTGAGTAAATTATCAGCAAAAGTTTTTTTGAAAGTGAACTTCTCCTTTAAACCCAATTGAGCATCTCTGGAGAGACCTAAAAATAGCTGTCCACCAACATTTACCATCAAACCTGACAGAACTGGAGAGGATCTGCAAGAAGGAATGGCAAAATGCAAGGAATGCATGAAATGCCAAATCCAGGTGTGAAAAACTTGTTGCATCTTTCCCAAAAAGTCTCATGGCTATATTCGATTAAAAGGGCGCTTCTACTAAATACTGAGCAAAGGGCCTGAATACTTAGGACCATGGGATATTTCAGATTTTCTTTTTTAATAAATCAAAAATGCATCAATTCTGTGTTTTTCTGTCAATATGTGGTGATGTCTGTACATTAATGAGGGAGAAAAAAAAGAACAAATGATTTCAGCATATGGCTGCAATATAACAAAGAGTGAAAAAATTTTGTACCCACTATATATATATATATATATATATATATATATATATGTAAATATTGTTATTGTTAACTTAAACTTAGAATATTTAAAAAAAATGTTAATTGACATTTTGATTAAATAGACAATAGATGAAATATAAATATCACATGGAAACATTAAAAATAAAAATCTTTGTCAAAAATGTGAATGGTTTGGAAATTGAAATAAAGTAAGTTCATTTTGAATTAATAAACTGACTAAAACTATGGAAAGCTAGAAAAAAACTTCAATGAATAAAACAACAAAAGCACAAGAAAACTACTGAAACAAACTACAATGAACTAATTAACAAGATTAATAAATACTAAATCAGTATAGAAAAGTTAAGATATATTGATTATATATATATATATATATAATATATTAACATATTTAACAAAGAGGGAAGTATAATATTAGCAAATATGATATTATATATTTTACAGGTAGTATATAATAACTAATAAATAATATTTTAATAGCATTTTTTAAAGTTTATAATTTTTGACCACAACAAATCACTAGAGATAGAAATAAATAAGTAAATAAATAGTAAAGGTAATAAATAAATAATGTTAATAATAATAAAAAACTCAACTGACTGCCAAGTAGGGCAAAATATTGTGCCATCGAACCAACACATATTCAATTGTTTTATTTTGCTCAAAATCTAAACTCAGGAGGACTAGCTAAGTATATAATTTCACAAAGAACTGAATTGACCAAACAAGAAATTTTACAGTTTTATCAAAATGTGACTCAAAGATCAATACATAATAACACCAGGTTCTCGCTGATACTCCTTCAAAAAAATCTCTAGTTCATAGTTTACTATTTAGTCTTGCTATCTAAAAACACTTTTATCAAAGTGCTCATAATAGGGAACTTATGTACAATCAAGCTCCATGTATAAGATTCTATATTCTTTCAGTGTTACGTTTATTGGTGCCTTGCTATTTCGCTTTCTCTCATTAAAGTGTAAAATCTGTGGTGGAGAGCAAGTGTGGCAGGGCATTAGCTGAGATCAGCACAGCTGGGAGCAGAAACATGGCGAGGACGAGCCGCCACATCCAGCAAAACGCTCATAAGAGTCTCCCGCTGAGAGGGCGATTACAGAACACGGACCTCCTGTAGCTCCTGTTACTGAGTTTAGCAACTATTACTAGAATAGCTGGCCTGCTGTAAAAAGATAAAGAGGCTTAAATTATGTTTGCCTTTTCTGGTTTTGTTCCCGCAGGACTCCGCTCATATCCGTTACGTGGAGGGAGGGGCGACGTCTCAAGCGTTCCAGTTCTTCGTGCCGATTGGAGGAGGTGGAGGCCTTCACCTGCCTTCCTCTATGTTCATTCGGCAGCCCAAGGACACTCGAGCTTCTCCAGACCTCTCAGCAGATGAACAGCTGGCCTGTCGCTGGAGGAAGGTGAGGAATAGAAGCAGTTTAATGCAGGTGCTAATGTGCTTTTTTACCTGAGCTCATGGCGCATTTTTTCTTGTCACAGTGCCACCTACTTTTTGACTCCTTGCAAGACCTGGTGGATCACGTCAATGACTTCCATGTGAAGCCTGAGAAAGAATCTGGGTACTGTTGCCACTGGGAGGGTTGTGCACGTAAAGGACGGGGATTCAATGCCAGGTGTGTTAATTGCATTTTTTAAATAAGGTTGTCTATGAATCATTTAGCACCAGCAGGGGCCAGTTGCATAAACCTACCCTTTATGTCAAGACTCAGTCTTAAGTACTAAATCAATTAGCAGTTTTATTTTTTGGATTCAAATTAGACCAATACACTTTTTTTTGTAACAGACTTAAAAAGAGTTATGACCCGAAGCTACATTCAAAAGCTGGACAGGAGAGTGTTGTGTTAATCTTGACTCGTTGATAGAAATCAAGCTGTGGTGTGTTCATGAAAAGTAAACAATTTGGGTATTCTGAAATGTCCACAAAATTGTGCATGGGAATTTTAAAGGTATAATGTATAACTGAATATCGACACGCCAAAGATAAACAATAGAGAAATACTGGTGTGTTGCTAGTATAACATTATTTTTTAATTAAAAATATGTACCCACCATATAAGCCATTTAAGGTTAATTTCTTTGGCAAGGAAAAAATTCAGTTACAGCTAGTAGAGGCACTGTTAAGTTACATAAGCATGTACCTTAAAGGGATGGTACACTTTAAAATGAAGATTACGTAATTTATTGCTCACCCTCATGACGTTCCAAACCCGTAAGACCTTCTTTCATCTTTGGAACACAAATTAAGATTTTTTTCGGTTATTTTCTGACCCTTTATAGACAGCGATGCAACTACCATGTTCACGGCACAGAAGTAATGACACTGTTCAAATTGTCCATGTTACATCAGTTGTTCAACCCTAAATTTATGAAGCTAAGAGAATACTTTAGAGCAAATAAAACAAAAATAACTTTATTCAACAATTTTATCACTTCTATGTCAGACTATGACATGTACATTCCTCTGCTTGCAAGCCAGGAAGAGAAAATTTGTTGAATAAAATTACTTTGTGCACAAAAAATATTCTCGTAGCTTCATTAAATTAAGGTTGAACCACTATTGACATATTTACTATTTTAACTATGTTTTTCTACGTTTCTGGGCCTTCATCGTGGTAGTAGCCTTGCTGTCTGCAGGGTCAGGAAGCTCTATTTCATCAAAGCTAAAGCTAAATTTCATCCAAAATATCTTAATTTGTGTTCAGAAGATGAACGAAGGCCTTCGTCTGGGACGACACAAGTTTGAGTAATTGACCATTTTCATTTTTGGGTGAACCAATCCTTTAATTCTAAATCATGCAATTTAAATCTAACGTCTGTATCATTAGGTACAAGATGCTAATACACATCCGTACTCACACCAATGAGAAACCTCACCGCTGTCCCACCTGCAACAAGAGCTTTTCCCGCCTGGAGAACCTCAAGATTCACAACCGCTCGCACACAGGTCAGTATCAAGTGAAATGTATGGATAGACACATGAAGATTGCATGACCTGGCTAACTTGGTGGTTGTATTTCAGGAGAGAAGCCCTACATCTGTCCCTACGAGGGCTGCAACAAGCGCTACTCCAATTCCAGTGACCGGTTCAAACACACACGCACACACTATGTGGACAAGCCCTACTACTGCAAGATGGTGGGCTGTTTGAAACGCTACACGGACCCCAGCTCCCTGAGGAAGCATATCAAGGCTCACGGGCACTTCGTAGCTCAGGAGCAGGGAGGTCCTGGTGGGGTGGGCTCTCTGATGAAGCCAGGGCAGATTGCAGGGGCAGGGAAAGAATCTGAGCTGACTTACGTCAGTGGGGCCCACATCATCATTCCTGGTGCTGCCGCCGCTCTTCTGGGCGGTCACAGTCTGCAGGGTCTCGGAGGCTCCCTCCCCTTGTCCCCCCTCAGTCCCCGCCCCTTGGACTTGAGCACACTGGGCTGCCCAAGCTCCCCTCCAGCTGGGCTTGGGGGGGCGTCCATCCTGTCCTTCAGTAGTTCTTCGCTCGGCCTGGGCAAGTCACCCTTGCTGTCTCATACCTTCTCATCTTCCACTTTGGGGTTGCCCATGGTGCCGATTTTGGGCTCGGAGCGCAGGGACCATGGCAAGGGCAAGGCTAGAGGCGAGGACGGTGAGGACGAGATCCACAGTGGAGTGCTCAACTTGTCTACGGGGGCGTCTCATGACCCCCTGTCTTGGGTTGTCATCCCTTCTGGCCAAGTGGTGCTGAAGCCAGCTGTGGTCAACTGAACACCACATTCCAGAGGAATGGCAGGGAAAGGGTGGGGGTGGAACAGGGGTCAGAGATCAGAGGCAAGCCTATGGGGGTTTTATCAAAGCAAATGCGGTTCTGCTTGGAGGTGACACCATCTTCAAGTTTTAACGCTAACGATTCTAATTTGTACCTATTTCTACCTGTTTCTTGTGGTAATTGGGATGGTATCTTGAAGCAAAATTATTAGTGGCCAAACGCTCACCTCATTTCATTCTCGTTCTTTCTGGCTTACCTTATTACCACGGTTATCCAATCTTGCTCCTAGAGTGTTTAGCTCCAACCTGCTCCAACACACCTGCTTGAGTTTTGAGTAAACCCGAAGTGCTTGACTAACTCTGTTTAATTAGGGTTGGGGCTAAGTAGTGGTGGGCAAATATGGCCCTAAAAAGTACAGTTCAGTTACAACCCTTACTAAACACAAACTAATCAAAGTCTTCATGATTAGTAGATAACTTACAGCCAAGCTAGTCTGTTGGAGGTAAACTCTGCAGGACAGTGGACCTTGAGGGCCAGTGTTGCCCTTCCCTAGTCTGAACTCTGCAGGAAGGTGGCCCTCCAGAAGCAGGATTGAACCCTAAGTCCTATTCACTTTGTTTTCTGTTTTTTGAGAGCACTGATCTTAATGGCAGACTTCCGAATCTGTGCCCTTGCTTTAAGAGACAACTGTATTTATGCGCAAGAGAAACTTTTGGACGACAGTGTACGCAAAACACTAAAGACACAAATGTATGCTATTATTCTTCAGGAACTGACCTTTAAGCCATTCTGTGCGTTATGAAAATAACTCTGAGCATAGCAATCCAGAGACCTTTGAGGCTAAATGGCATGGGCTTGGTCAGATTTGCAAAGGGGTGCTGAGGTCGTAGGTCAGACGAGAGCAGCTTGTTTACTACCCTTTAGTTCTGGCCCTGCTTTGCCACTTTCCTGCAAAGTTCAGCACTCAAACTCAAGTTTCTAGTGATCCTAAAGACTTTTAGTAGCTGGCATAGGTGTGCTTACTTAGGGCTAGAGCTAATCTTTTCCATACAGTGGCCCATTAGGAAGAAGAATGGACGCCCCTTCTTCAGACTGTCCCGAGTCCCACCTCGGTCAGTGGGTACCCTCTGCATCCCTTGCAAGTGAACTTCCTTAGCTCAATGCTATTGCAAGCTATATGAAAAACCTTGCGTTTGCTGCTAGCTGTGTCACTGCAATGTAAGCATACAGACAAAGTATGAATGACAATCTGTCCTCTGAGGAGGAGGAAATAGAAACCTTGACTAGCTCTATTTTGTTGAATAAGAAATGTACAGACACAAGGCTCAGACTGACTGAGTTTTAAGTCATACAAGGGCACAAACTCACCAAGCGGTCATGCTAACGCCCCATTGGACATGGCACTGTTGTAAATAGTGCCATCTTATGGTCATCACTTGCACTGCACAGTACAGAACCAAGGGCCAGATTGAACAGTATTGTCCTGCTTTGCAGTATACTAGCACTGCAGGGTAAAACAAAGGAACTTTGGCTGATGCATAAAAGTGGAATGTTAAAAATAACCGTTATCCACAACCTGGTGGACAAGCTGACACTTGCAATACAACAGCGTAGTTTGGTTAAAATAACTTTGTTTTCACAGCTTGGCCCATGTTAAATCACTGTACTAAAAATAAACCCAGAGATTAAAGTAGGGACTTTAATAAAGTGTAGAAAGCACTATGCAGGTGGCCAAAAGATAGCATTTTGATTTAAGACTCTTTAATATGACCCACATCAAAATTCTCCAATGCATTAAACTCTAGAGCGAGGCGAAGTTTCAGAATTACCCCTGATGCCACCTTACACAAATGGAGTTGTAGGCAATGCTCCAAGTACTAAACATTTGACCCCATTTGGCTCTGATTTCCCCCAGTTGCACGTTGTGTAATTACGTGGTACATCATACAAACTGAAAATCAAAACTCAAAAGACAACCTTTAAGGCAGATATATGTGCATTTTATGATGCCATCAACGGTTCTTGTGTTTGACAGGTGAATTGAAGTTCTGAAGTGGGTCATGTTAGTGAGACGCAATCAAGATCTCATTCAGATCCCATAACGCTCTTGTTTAAGTCTTCTCTCCTGAACTCAGGCGCGTAACAGTCTCTGTCTTCAGTAATGTCCATTACTCATAGATTGGAAGGAAAAATATCTAATTAGAACAATGAATGTAATGTAAAAACATTCCGACTGAAATAATCGCACTTCCTTAAAGCATGTACCCTGCCCTTGCCTCCAAACCATTTTTACACTCAGAGACTTATTCCATAATTATTTTTCTTTTATTATTTGTGGAAACTATACAATTAATGCCGTGTTGTTTAACTGACTTTTTTTGTTTTGGTTTTGGACGTGACATTTCCTGATGTTGAAGTTGCTTAATTTCTGCTATCGCGATTCTGTGTTCAGCTTTCTCCAGCCGATGAATTGCGTGGAAACAGGGAGAAATAACAGGAGATGACAGATACGTTCGTGGGAATGGTTTTAGTAAGAAGCTCTCACATTTAGCCCATAATCATAGTTAATCAGTTTGAACTTTACATACTGTAATGTCTTGTATAATGGACATTCAACCAATCGACATGTCCACAAGTTGCCACTGTCCACATCTTGATCATGCGCCAAGTTTCAAAAGTAGGCCACTGGCCCTTACATGGCCCCAGATTATATTTGTTTATTCAGTTTAAGCCAAGAAAAGGTTAACCCTGTGCTTCTATAAAGCCTTTTAGTAGAGATAACATGCAGTAATCAAACACAATCCCCTCAGGTTTGGAGAGCTTTGACATCAGCATGTATTTAATCGGTAATGACGTTTATTAACCCTTGCATCCTTTAAACAAGTTTGCCCACATCTTTGCCCATCTTCTCCTATTCCATTTTCTCATGTTGTTGGCTGGAGAAAGCTGATACTGACACAGACCTATCAAGGTCTACATCAATATTCAATATCAGATAAGCTGTTTGAAACTTTAACCCTTTGAGCACTCTGAACACGGCCACACTGTTTTACACAGGGGACTCCAAAGGCCTTAACAAAATGATGGTGCATCCCCAATGACTCTGAATTTACTGCAACTGTATGTGAGAGACTTAAGCAATAAACTGAGTGGCAGGGAAGATAGATATTTCAATTTAGATATTCACTCCAGATAAGCTCTAATGATGTAAAAAACTATATGCGGTACATTAAGCACCATTTTAGAATCTAAAGGAAAAAGCTCACATTAAAAGCAAAATTTACTAATGAGACACATTCTTGCCACAGAGATGCACAAAGGGTTAACAAAAAGACTATGGCCTGGAAAGGCCAGCATCCATCGTTATATTTTTCCTTTTTTGCACATTTTTTGAGATATTTTAATATCAGTATTTTAATTTTTTTCCAAGTGCCTTTTATTATAGTTGAAATGTAGATGTAATACAGTATATGAAAATAAATATATATATAAATAAATATATATTTTTTCCCAGCATCATGTTCTAAAGCTGAACATGCAGAATTTTAGAGCTGTAAAAGTCTCCAGTTGGTACAACGTAGGTGTGTGCTCCTGTTTTAGAGGATTTTTATTACGATATTGATAAGGATGTCAATGAAAACAAAAGAAACAAATGTTTAATAAATTTGCATTTGATATTATTGCGCTTTGCTGTGTCTTTTTTGCTGAATGTTTGAGATGTTCATGTACAGAGGGCTGAAATGTTTATAGTATTAACTCAGATCAAGGTCTGAGCCTTCGGATGAGATGTTGAACTATTTTTCTTGGCTCTTTCATCGGTTTGCTTTCGCTGAACGCAGCTAACTTTCCCCTGTTGGAATAACTGAGATATACATAACAGTCATTTTAATGTAAATACGGTGTTTGTGAGGATCGCAAAACCAATTTCAGTAATCAGTTTATGGCCCTGTCCTCATTATCATTTGATATATAATCCAGAAGAAAAACACTGTACAATTTGAACAAATATGTTTCTTAGTTAAATATTCAGTGTAATTAGTCTAAAGCTCTCATTAATTCATGATGAATATTGTGCTGTCTTTAATGTACAGACTACATTCATAACACATACACTAGAGTTGGGCAAAAAGTGAAAAAAATAAATAATGTAGCTATACATAATCATATTCATAATCATAAAATGTAATTAATTACAGTAAAAACCAACCAGTAAAAATTCATTAACTACTCAAATAGCAATAAGCTGTATACCGCTTCACTGACAGTATTTATGTTGTGAATCCGACAGTATAGTAAATTAAGGTTTTACATTGAAGTCCAAATGTATGAAGATTATAAGGAAAGCTCAGGATAAAAAAACACTTCATCTGCTGCACACTGTTGATTCCCACAGACTAGCATCATCCAGATTGGCTCGCGTACATCTGCACAGAAGTCTATGGGGCATAATATTATACTGGGATAAAAACAACGTACTGTTGTATGAAGTACAGCCACAAGACATGTGATACAAGAACTTTTTACTGGAGAAAACCCCATTTTTCATGTAGGTTTTGCCTACATTTTCCTAGTTTTAACAGTGTTAAACGACTTCTGTGGTCATCTACATTAAGCCTGAAATGAACTTTATATTACCTTATATTAAATCCAGATCATTCCTTTCAACATGAAGAAATGGTACAGTAATGTACATTTTTAAACATGGCAGAAAGTTCCTTGAGCTACTGAATGAAGTCCAACAAGACCTTCCGAGTAACGTCCAGAAAATACACTCTGACCGATGAATAAAGAAACGATTGACATTCCAATGTACAAAAAGATGAGGTTTATTGAGGTCATAATTACAGTGGAGGGGTGTGAAGACGGAGCTCATGTCTGCTGCTGCTGATCTGGTGGTTTGGTTTGGTGCTGCTGTTCAATGGAGAGCTCTTCATCCAGACGCTCTTTAGCCCGTACCACCTTTACAACAGTCCAAGACAAACACATTATTATTTGATCTAAAGATCTGGAATCAGTGGGATGAAAACCAATGAGTGACCCTGAACCAAAAGTATCTGCGAGCACAATCCTGCTTGATCATTATTGTGATTTTAAGAAAAAAAAAAAAGACCGGTCTGAACGATTGTATCATTGCTTACCTTTGACTGAATATAGAATGAACCGCCAACAGCTTTGTCATTGACTTTAAATAAATGCTCATAATTCTGAGGAGAAAATAAAAGCAGATTTCGTTAAGAGGGTGAACACTTGCAAGGCTGATGCCAATTATGTTACAGATTGTTAATATGGACTCCCACCTTCTGGATCTCCTCTGGTGTTAATGTGGAGATGTTCAGTATCTGTTGGGCTTCTTGCAAAGTCATTCCTGTGAAACTAGACGCAGCCGCAGACTGTCTGCCCGCTTGACCCCGAGCCTCAGCGGCTGCCTGACTGGCTGCGTTCACAATCGCACAACATACTACAGTCATATTTTCACATAATACAGCATTCCTCATACTGGAGATCATTCATAGGAAGACATGAGAGTACTAAGGCAACGCTGTCATAGTCTACGAAGACTCCCAAAGTAATAAAAATAGAAGACTTAGCATAATAACTATAAGTACATTGTAACATTTGGTTATTTTACAGGTATGTCAAATAAGAACGAATAAATAAATAACCATCTAAACGTATTTAACGTACGCATCAAACAGATATTCATCACAAGAACAAATACCATGTATCTAAGGGTGAGAAATTGATTAATAATAAACGCCACTAACATTAATACGCTATTAATTATTAATAAATGAGCATAATATAGCATTAGTTTGAACTGACCTGCAAATTCTTGACGTAAAGCTCTTGCAAAAGCTCGTCCGACCACCTGAGCCCCCATCACAATGATCTGAGCCAGATACTTGGCCTGTGTGAACAGAAAACACCATATAAATACAAAGCAGAACATAAAACATTAAGAAAGTTGCGCACAGTTGAATGTGTGAGAGGGTTTTTTTAGACTGACACTTATAATACAAATATAATACAAAAGATAAAACACAATACATATTACATAATAAATACATGCATTCGAGATGACACATTTAGGTTGATTCAGTGCTTCACAACCCGATTCTTTAAATCACTTCTATGGTCATAAGATTCATTTCAACCATTTTTGGTTCATAATGTAATATGACATTACTTTTGCGGTGAAAAATGAAATGCAAGGTCGTTGAATAATATCATCTGATATGGAATGATCCATTAACGTTATTAGCTTTTCTAAAGATGAAATACAGAGCTACCGACATTAAATCATTACAGCCGATAAATAAGCATAAGAACATACCATACTGATCTGCTGTGATGATGTTAAACAGCTCGGTTTAGGACGAATGTTTTCACGTGTAACTCCATGAAGGTTGATGAAACCGGCGAAGGAAATAAACCGACACACATAACACACAGTGACACCTGCTGGCTGGAGGACACGTGCACGAGCTGCTCACAATGCGTCAATGGAGACGTGCGACCGTGACGTCATCACGCACGCGGCAGTCGGGGTGGTCAATAAGAAAATACTTAGTAGTATTTTTATTATTATTAATTTCAATAATTTTTTTATAATAATAATTTTTATATATATACAATATATTGCATTTTATATTAACTATTTGATAGTGATGATCTTGAATAAATACACCACTCCGTGTTTCCTTGCTTCCAAGGTTTTATTTCGAAGCAACATTCCCAATAAGACCGATTCCATTCAAAAGAGAAGTGAAAAACATTATTGCCTATAAAGTATTAATATGAACGCAATTACAAGTGCTGTGAAAAAGCATCCCAAAAACATCAGATTGGTAACAAAATGAGCTCACATTTAAAAAAACACTTAGCAGATCATTACCACATCTATTAACAACTACCATTTATGTGTGATTACATGATCACATGTCAAGCACTGGACATCACACGGTACAAGTGCCAAAACATGCATGATTACCTTACCTGGCATATGTAAACATGTTCTGTTAAAAAAAAAAACAAAAAAAACACACAATCACTTGTATTGCCTTGTGATAGACCTGATTATTGGAGAAAATACCCTTGAGAAGTTGATTTGTGCTAACACTGTTAATGAGGTTGAGCAGAAGGAAATATCCAAAAAGGAGTATTGTCCAGTTTTAAAAGGAGTGTTTTTTTTAACAGTCTCCAGATCATTCATTTAGAGGTACACAGACATTTTTGTTCAAGACTTATTAAAGGACACCTAACACTGCTAAGAACCTAAAGTTGGTGACATTTAATCCAACAAATTGCCACAATATCAATGTAAAACATACATTTAACCATTTCAATAGTCAAATGATTGTATTAAATGCACTTTTCACCGATGAAAATATCTAGAGAGGTTTTGTGTTACCGACTGAGGAAGGCATGTGCTATCATGCAGCCATTATGCAGTCAATTACAGCAGTACAAAACTGATGGCCATAATTAAACTGTCATATTGTAAATGTGCACCATGCATCTGAGATGAACGTCTGAGCTATGCATAGGAATGTGTTTAATCTCCGAAAAATCATTTTAACCGCTAATAACAGATATTAATACTCCAGTTAAACTAATGCAGACAGATGATGAGTGGATCGAGAAAGTGTGTGAGAGTGAATCAGCAGGCTTTATGGAGCTGAAGCCGACGGGATGAGAAGCGTATCGGAGGTTCAGAGGTACGTTGGCACCCTGGAATGGCAAGATTCAAATACAGCAGGCACGTCCCATGTCTGCTGCTGGCACCCTGACTGGACCGCGAGGCAAGGCTTATGTGTTAGTCATCCTGAAACGCACAGACACACACACACACACACACACACACAAACACACAGGATTTAGATGGTTTGCAGTGTGTTGTGAATCATTTGGTGAGTGTGTGTTTGTGGGATCGGTTCATTACACACCCATTCGTCTTCATCCACCCCCTCATATGACTCCTGTGGCAGAGGGTCTTCCCTGTTTCCCAGCTTCGCCACCATGGCACTGAGCAACTTCAAGAAACACACAAGAAAATAAGACGGATAGATTAGATGGAAGAAAGTACAGATGGACAGAGAGAGAGAACACAGAGAGAATAAACAAACAAACAAACAATAGACAGAGAGACAGACACAAATAACAAACAACAGACATACAGATAAAATAAACATGCAATACAATGAATAAACAAGCGACTGAAAAAAGATAGGAAGACAGAACAAACGTCAGACAGACAGAATGTGCAAACAAACAATAGTTAGAGAGAGAGATACACACACACACACACACACACACACACACACACACACACAGACAGAACATACAAATTACAAATAGACAAAATAAACGAACAAACAAACCATAGACTCAGACAGAATGAATGAACAAATTATAGGGAACAAACAAACAAACAAATGATAAAAAGACAGACAGAACTAACAAACGTCAGACAAACAAATGACAGACAGAGAGAGAAAGATAGACATACAGACAGACAACAAACAAATTACTGATGGACAAAATAAATGAACAAACAATAGACACAGACAGAATGAAATTTACGAAACAAACAAATAATAAAACGACAGACAGAACTAACAAAGGATAGACAGAGAGAGAAAGATAGACATACAGACAGGCAACAAACAAATTACTGATAGACAGAATAAACGAACAAACAAACAATAGACACACAGAATGAATGAACAAATGATAGAAAGAACAAACAAACGTCAGACACAATGTACAAAAAAACAATTGACACAGTCAAACAAAACAAACAGATAAGCAGAATGAATGAACAAACTAATGATAGAAAGACAAACAACAAACAAACCATCGATAGATACACATACAGACAGAAGAAACTACAGACAGAATAAATGAAGAAAAAATTGACAGAACAAACTACAGACAAAGACAGAATAAATGAAGAAACAAATGATAGAAAGATAAACAACAAACAAGCCATCGATAGATACACATATACAGTCAGAAGAAACTACAGACAGGATGCATGAACAATCAACAGACAGAACAAACTACAGACAAAGACAGAATAAATGAACGAACAAACAAATGATCGACAGACGCGCGCAAACAGACAGAACAAACTACAGATATAATTAATGAACAAACAATAGACAACAGAACAAACAAACAAATGCTTGACAGACACACATGCAGACACACACACACACACACAGGAAAAAACAAAAACAAACGATTGACAGACAGAATTAATAAACAAAATATTGACAGACACACAGAAAAAAACAAAAACAAATGATTGACAGACAGAATGAACAAACAATTGACAGACACACACACAGGAAAAAACAAAAACAAACAATTGACAGACAGAATGAACAAACAAACAATTGACAGACACACACAGGAAAAAATAAAAACAAACGATAGACAAACAGAATGAGCAAACAAACAAACAATTGACAGACACACACACAGAAAAAAAACAAACGATAGACAGACAGAATGAACAAACAATTGACAGACACACACACAGAAAAAAACAAACGATAGACAGACAGAATGAACAAACAATTGACAGACACACACACAGGAAAAAAACAAACGATGGACAGACAGAATGAACAAACAAATTTCAGACACACACAGAACAAACTACAGATAGGATGAAGGAACAAACCATAGACAGAACAAAAAAATAACAAACCACAGACAGATCGACACAGACAGAATAAACAAACGACATGAATGAGCAAACAATAGACAGATAGATAGATGAACAGACAGAGATACCTCCTCTTTCTTCTGTTCATCTGTTTTTTCCTCCAGATAGACGGAGGAGGGCAGGTACTTCCTAACAGGAGCCTCTTTTGGTGCCTCACTCACTGAAAGAAAACGTAAGGATCATAAGGATGGGTGTTGTAACACCACAAGCACAGAGCAGGTTATTTGAGTTGTGTTTTGGGGATGTTGAGCTGTACCGGGCGTCATGTCTTTAGGCTGAAGGCTGATTTTGCGGTGCTGTCCGTTGGAGCCCGAGAGCCAGGCAGCAGCGGTAAGAGATGCTTCCCACCACACTGCAGTCTCCGGGAAAACATCATCCTGGAAAAACTCTTTCTGTGGAGCCGAGACAGACTCATTAGTTCATTCAGCACGAGAAACAAACAAGGTAATAACAAGCTGAAAAAGAATTTAAAAATTATCAAACTAAAAGGTATCCTGAAACACAGACATTAATTCCATTTTAAAAATATAAAACACTTAATAATAATAATTTGTTGGTACAAGGGTCACTCTTACTTTGACACGAGGCACTCTAAAGGCCACAGGTTCAATGGTGGTCTTGCCAAGTCGGATGGCTCGAGCCACTTCCACATCACGCACATCACATTCAGTCTTCGGCAGGAAACACAACCCCTGTGTGACATGGTAAGATGTTAGTAAAACAGTTTGCTTTCTGCATCATCAACAACAGCACCAACAATAATACCTTGTGTGGTTCAGAAGAGTTAAAACTACTACATTCCATGAAGTACGGCGCTTCAGGCACGATCTCATATATATAAACACGCGTGTCACCCTGAAAGACAAAAGGACCAATAAACACACCGTTTCGTGAATCTGTTTGTTACTATAAACTAATGGGAAATTGTAATGCTCAGCAAGGCCCACACTCATGTACCTTCCCAGTGAGGATGAGGACGCTGGTGTCAGGATCGTAGAATGGGATAAGGGTCGAGGGAGACACATCAGCAGGGGCTGAAGCCACAGACCCGGATGCCAAGGACTCAGCGGAGAACAGGTACAGCTGCCTTTCACTGCGGCTGTAAAGGAAATAAGCCAATAAAACTCTTAGCGCCTGATGTAACAATACTCTGATCATTTTGGCTACATTGACTGTACCTGTCGAATCCTGAAACCAGCAGGTACTTGCCATCGCAGACCCATACTACACGGGCTCCTCTCTGGCCCTCAGGTCCTGGGCCCTCCTGCATAAACGAAGTTGGTCAGAAAGATACAATTCATTTCTGAGTTTACTAATATTAAGCTGATGCTGAACTAACCTGGATGGGCAAGGTGGACTTGCGTGGGTCGTACAGTCGCACTTTTCCGTCCTTACACACAGTGGCCAGCAGTTTCCCATCTGGACTCCAAGCCATGCCAAATATCTGTGAGAGAACATAGTAAGCTGCCCTGATGTCTACAAAACAGACTAGACAAGACGGACGGACAGACAGACCTGATCCTCATGTCCACCGAGTCGTTTGACTTCCTCTCCTGTCTCCAGGCTCCAGAGTCTCACTGAGAGGTCGTAGGAGGAGGACGCCAGCAGACCGGATGCATGGGGGTGGAACTTGATTGAGTAAATCTTCTCCGTGTGTCCTGTCATCGGTCAAGGTGCATGTCAATCAAACACTACAAGAGTTACTACCTCTACAGTTCAGAAGTCACATGTGCAGGTTTCTTACCACGCAGAACCAGATCCGGCTCAGTCAGGGTTTCGTTCAGGCCTCCTTTGGGAATCTGCCACACGCGGATCTTAGCATCATCACCGGCTTTGAGACAGACACATGGGAGAGCAGCGCTAGTTTACAAGTTGAAATTGTGGTATAATCCAATTTCAAGTATTTATAATCTAATTACCGACTGAATGTTTGGAATCTGATTATGTAATCCAGATTATATGTAACCAGGCACTCTGATTAGCTGGTACTATATATCCAGAATCAGAGCCATCACTTTTATGTGGTCATTTTGAAAAGGCTGATGAAAACTCACCCACAACCAGCTTGTGTGTGTCAAAGGGGTCCCAGCAGAAGTCTGCCACATTGACGGAGTTCTGGATGGTGGGCAGGGCGGTGTCCGGCAGTTTTCCAGGCTGGGACAGCTGCAGAAGCAGACAGAGAGAGAGCAGTGAGATACTGTAAATAAATCAGATTTGGAAGAAAAGAGAAGAGAAGGCACAGAAGCACACCTCGAAGACAGCGATCTGCCCTCCGGCGATGGCGAGAGGCACTGCCACACGCTGACCGTTGGCACAGAAGCCGTCACACTCTCCCGGTGTGGTCAGATGAAGCCCGCGCAGGTTAGTGATGTGAGTGTCCCGGTGCAAAACAGCCCCCTGGATGTGACGAAACTTGGAGCTTGGGCCTGAGGATCACAGAAAACCATTCATTATGAGAGCTGTATGGCCAAAAAACTTGACATGGTCAACTTTTTGATGATCTTTGGCATCAGTTTTGGGGGCAGTACAATTTTTAATACTTTTTCTAATGAAATAATACTTGTATATTTAGCAAGGATGCCTTCTATTGATCAAAACTGACGAAAATGCTTGTTTTGAATTTCATCAGATGAATCCTGGACAGAATTGTATCACAGAAATATGAAGCAGTATAACATTTTGATAATAGTGCAATAATCGCAATTCAATTTTTGTTTGGGTAATATATGTGACCCTGGAGCAAGAATCTTTTTTAAATAGCACAGGTACATATTTGTAGCAATTGCCAGAAAAAAACATTGTATGGGTCAAAATTATTTTCTTTTCTTTTATGTGAAAAATCATTAGGATATTAAATAAAGATCAGGTTTCATGAAGATATTTTGTCAATTTCCTTCCATAAATAAATCAAAACTCAAAAATCAAAATCAATATTTAATAATTTTTGACCATATATACAGTATGCACTGCTAAGAACTTAATTTAAACACTTTAAAGGGGATTTTCTAAATTTTTAGATTTTTTGTATCTCATCCAAATATTGTCCTATCCTAACAAACCATATAAATGCAAAGCTTATGTATTCAGTTTTCAGATGATGTATAAATCTTACGACTGGTTTTGTGGTCCAGGGTCACATATCTGTGTGTTCTGTGTTTATTTATTATGTATATATAGCCATTACCTCCAGTCTAAAGTTTTAAATGATCCTTCAGAAATCATTCTAATAGGCTGATGTACTATTCAAATTATATATGTAGCTTTGATGAGCAAGAAACTTAGTTTAAAAATCGTTCTGATCCCAAACTTTTGAAAGTATATGTGTTGAAGTGAATGAGCTGTCAGTGTATATGAAGTGAGAGAGTGACCAAGCATGCTCTGGATGGCGCGGGAGCTCTGGCTGGGGCTGGGCAGGAAGCCGGATGACAGGCCGCTGGTGGAGGACGGGGAGCGGGATGGGGCCGCGCTGCTGCTGGGGGTGCTGAGGGGACTGCTGGAGGTCGAGGCCTCCTGACATAAACACACAAACACACTGTAAGACCATCATGTCTGGCAAGTACACTTTTCTCCTTGTGTTCCTCCACAGACCTCTTTGCTCTTGACACGGGGAAGATCCTTTGGTTTTTTCTCCTGAGCTGATGGAGCGGCCGGCTTTGGCCTCTTGCTCGGGTGAAGACTGACTCGCTCCACCTGTAATAGTTCAAGTGTCACAGAGGTAAACATATCTTAAAATGTTCTTGTAGCTTGACCATTCTTCCCCCTTTCCCTTCATACTTTTCAGTAAGAAATCCTTTGCTATGCATTGAATTTCCCATGATTAAAATAGCCGTGGTCAGTACCTGTTTGTTCTCTCCTTTCCACCAGTCCTCTGCCGTCATGGCCGGAGTGTGACCCACAGTATCCGGATACAAGTCTGCATGAAAGTCCTGTCCTGCCTGATACACACAAAACACATAACATGCTCAGACTGGCTGATTTTGGAGGACAAAAAAAAGAAAGCAATTTTTCCTAGTCATTCATAACGAGTAAATAATATTTTTTGTAATTGTAAATAATTATATATGCTTTATAAAAATAATTAAACAAAAAAAGTAGTATTTAATAATAATAATAATATTAATTATTAAGAACATATATATTAATACTGCAATAATACTATTGTATTATTAAACAGTCATTATATTATAATTTCATTGTTTTATTTAAATTCTAAAATGTAAACAAATTAATGAAGAAATATATTACTTTTGCGAAAATATTACTGTAATGTGAAATTAAATATTTAAAAATTATATTTTATTTAATAAACCAATAGGAAAATTATAATATAATTGTTTATGGTTATATTAACGTCTTGTAATAATAATAATAATAATAAGAAGAAATGTTTTTAATTTATTTCTATTTAATAAAAATTAAGCAAATTAATAAAGAAATATATTGATATTGCATTAATGCTATTGCACTGGAAAAAAATAGTACTGAATAATAATAATAAGATATTTTACAGTAATATATTTTACATTAAATTTTAGAGTTTCAAGAATAAAATTAAAACAGCATTTTATATAACTGATTCAATTTGCTTTTAAACACTTAAAAAGCAGAAGACCACTAGGAGATTTGGAATTACTCAATTCGTGTTCATCATACAGGTCGGAAACCACATTTGTTACTTATTATCAGCTTATCAATCATAACTGGTGTAAGATAATCAAGCACATTAGGAGCTTGTGCATTCTATCAGAGCTGGACGTGTGTTCGCTCTCACCTTGCGAGGCACCTGGTAGCTGATGGGCACTATGAAGTTATCTGTGAGCTGCATCAGACGTAAAACCTCGCAGCAGCTGATGTCCAGAGCCAGCTTCGGCACCAGAGCCACGCCACGAGTCGACACGTCCGTCAAACAGTGACTCACTGACAACCACAGAGACAGAGACAGGCTTCAGGACACAAACAAAGAGCCAGAGCATCCAGAAACAAGTGTGTGTGTTACCTTGAGACAGGAAGGGCTCGCTGCCGTTCACCTCGAAACAGTCAATCACACTCTCACCCTGAAAAAACAAAACACGATTAATAACAGCATTCATAATGAAGCCATTACAAAATACATTTAAGTGTGTTAATAAATGCTTACGTACATTTCCAGACACAATGAGCAGTCCAGAATCTGGATCAAACAGAGGCACCAGAGTCCTGCGGATAAAAACAGATAATAATGATGCTGAGGACTCATTCTGTTGAACTTTTCTTATACACTCGTGTTTTTTTTTATAGAAATTAATATGTTTATTCAGGAAGGATGCATTAGATTGATTTAAAAAATGAAAATGTTATATAAGAATGATTTCTGGAGGATTATGTGCCGCTGAAGACTTGAGTAATGATGCTGAAAATTCAGTTTTGATATTATAATAAATAAATGGACATAGGAAATAGATATTTAAATTATAGTAATATTTCGCTTAGTTTTTTTCATCAAATAAATGCAGCTTTTAACATAAAAAAAATGGAGATCCAAAACATTTGAAAAAGAATGTTATTTTAAGTACATTCAACCTATAAAACATATTAGTTGCCCATGAATTAATAACTTGTATTGTTGTATGAAGTGTCTCAACATGGCAGCCACCACAAGAGGGCGACACACTCCATCATTGAACGGTTTTTTTCTACACCACTGATTTAAACATTTACTTTTACTTTAGATAAATAAAGAGGCTTGCTAAGGTGTTCGGGTTCGTTTTTAGTGTTGCTATTCATTTGTAAAGCTCTTGTTATGTGGATGCTGACTTCAATTAGTCAATTAACAAGACGACATTTCATAGTAATTTAATAATTTATTATTAAGCACATGTTGAATTCATCCAAATCTAGCAGATTAAGGAAGACAACAAAGTTAACGTAAGGAAAAAGTAAGAAGATCCAACAGGTTTGTGTTTATGAAGTGTTTGCAGGGGGAAAATGATCAACTGCGTCCTTTCTCACTAGGTGGCAGTATAAGCAGCAAAAAGAGTTCACTTCAACACAGAAGAACACCACAAAATAGTGCATTGATGAGACACAACACATGTGAAAACTTCACTTCGGGGCTCATTTAAATCTGTCTGTTTGACCCCGGACTGAATTCTGGTCCTCTCTCACACATACAAAGCCACATTGATCCGTCCACTGTCTGACGCCCAAGGCACGAGCCTTCAGGGCCGGGGTCACGGCACGAACTCAAGTGTCTATTTCGAGTCACATGCTGCTGGGAGCGGGGCGTGTTTCTGCTTCACTCCAAGAAACCAGATCAAACCTTTCACCCACATCAATCAGCTCAGAGCGTGGGACATAACTGATGACGACAAACCACAGAATACTACAGAAGAGCAGGACCGGCCCCATCCAGCCCTGCAGCCCTCACCAAAATTATCTTATGCAACTTTTAGTGTTTTATTCTGGCATCATTTAGGCTACCCTCATGTTGCATGGTTTTATTCAGATTTCTGGAAAAATGTCTAACCTGTTCATTTCCATTTATGAATACAGAAGCACCAAGATAGTTTGTGTGAGGAAACAAATCATATTTAATTGAGATTTGAGAGTTTGTGATGTTGAATTATTATTTGTAGTTTAATTTGAAAAATGTTTACTGTATATGGGTAAATATTGGGGCGTAGCC
>JAUCNO010001440.1:1579933-1591981 GCA_032353835.1 Enteromius viviparus
CTCATAAACAGGTCCTGCCACTTGCCACTTGGAAAGAAAAAAGAAAATGAAAGAAAACCAGAGGTTTGGGAAAGAAAGAAAGAAAGAAAGAAAGAAAGAAAGAAAGAAAGAAAGAAAGAAAGAAAGAAAGAAAGAAAGAAAGAGTAGGTAAAAGTAAATAAATGTATAACTTGTTTGTAAATGTAGTTATACTTATGATAGTAAATCTTTATAAATGAAATAAGCAATTATTAAGTCACATTAAGTTAATGCATACAATTAATACTCCTAAATAAACTTATTTATAAAGTAAATATATATATGCATAAAAATGTATGCTAAAATATTTAATTACTAAATAATTAATCAATACAACTGAAAATAATTAATTAAGTTAAGTAAAACGAGTAAAAAGTATTTTTAAAAGTATTTTTTAAGTATTTATAAAATAAATAAATAAATATAGATAATACATAATTAAACAGGAAAAAAGTCAAATGAGAAAACATAAGTAACTATAACAAAATTAATAAACAATAAATATAAATAAGTAAATAAATAAATATTATTAAATAAATATTATTAAATAAATTTATTATAATTATAAAAATAAAAATTATAATAAAATAATACATTTCTATTAAAAATATAATTTATTACAAAATTAATAAACAATCAATATAAATAAGTAAATATAAATAAATAAGTATGAATACGTAAAAAATAAATTAAAAAGGGCAAAATAAAGTGGAAGTAACAGTAAAAAATAAATACATAATAAAAAAGTAAAAAAATTAATTAAAAATAAAACAACAGAGTTAATATAAAAGTTAATACAAAACAAATCCATGAAATATAAGTAAAAATAAAGAAAGAAAATACCAAGTACAAAAAAAATAAAAAAACAAGTAAAAATAATAAATTCTTTCTTCTCCTCCCTGTGTGTCCTGTATTGATGCACTCTCAAGTGTTTATGAATACTATTCAGGCAGTCATGATGGTTTGTATCTTCTTCTTATTTTCATTCCAGCATCTTTGGCCACATTCAAGGCCAGAGCCAGTTAATACATTCACTGGTCTATCTTATGCACACTTTGGAAGGAGGACAATTTGGAAACTTCAGCTGTCCTAACCTGCCTGACTCTGGAACTGGTGTGATGCTGTATAGCAGCATGTGCTGCCAGAGCAAAACAAGGACATCATTTCCTCTGGTGATGTCTGTCTGAACGCGAAAAGTGTCCCAAAGCCTCGCCCCTCAAAACCAGTCAAAAATCTCAGCTCAAGTTCTTCTGTCCAAGGCCACTGAGATCAGGAGATGAGAGATTTGGGAGGAGCTGGAGTTCACACGGACCGCAGGTCTTGATCTGGTCTGCTCTTTTCCTCTGGTTCCCAAGGGATTCAGGGTGATTGAGAGTCCCGGGACGAGGAGGATCCGCCACATAGCCTCCATCTTGGCTCCAGGTGTGGCACACATGTGGGATAATTAGCTAGAAGAGGATGTCTCTGGGCAACGGCTCTGCTAATGAGACCTCGGCACTGAAAAACACACTCCACTGCTGCCAGCTGGCCCAAAAACACACACCTCACACACTTCACCGAGCCTCTTCATTAGCAGCACCGCAGCACAGACCTCCAGACTTCAGTCCCGTACACAACCTGCTGCTTCTGAAGAATCTTCTGTGCTGATTTTGGCGGGAAAGGCTGTGGAACTCATTTTTATGAAGCAGATGTGCTTAGTTTTGTAAATGATGGGCGTGAATTAAGATGCTGCCATAGGACTGTTTATATAGAAACAGCGCGCGCGTGCGTGTGTGTGTGTGTGTGTGTGTGAGACTACGCCTGAGGCAGATATTTGTTAGAAAGTGCTGGTTAAAACATTCTTCATTTATCACATAATTATTGGCCTGTCGATGGAGTAAAAGAACAATGACAGATGTTAAAGATGAAATCATGAGCTCAGCATCTCTACAGAGAAATACATCACCTGCTTTCAACTCATGATATTATATTGTTAAATACTGTGATAACGGCAAGATAACAGCTGATACATATAACACTATATGGACACTGACTCTAGGAAAGGAAGTGAGTGAGCGAGCGAGCGATATAGATTCATTCATACAGTAAAGCAAAGATGGTGTACAGTACGTCTGCATGAAACTGTTATTATAGTCTTTAAAGTGAAACTAATAATCCTAGATCAAGTAAATGGGATGTATTTAATAGCTGATAAACCATTACCAGCAAACATCCCCCTACACATAAATCAGCGTCACATTTTTGCACAATGCGGTCAAATTTTCCTGCAGCAAAACAATACACGCTGTATATCGTGCGTACAAATGTTGATACTACAGAACGTAATGTTTGTATTACACCCCCCCGGACGGTAAACACTGTTTTCTCCATATGAAAACTGCACAGCCAGGTTCAGTGAGAACGACTCAAGCTGTGAGCGTTTCAGACTTCTTCAGAGAGACGCTCATAAACCAGAAACACTGCCAAGAGTCTCTTCACCAGCTGCTCGTCATCACGAGCCTCAGCAAATACAGAGCGCATCTCGCATCCCTCCAAAAATGAGAGATTGTACATAAGATTTTAAATACATCATTTATACAGAATTCAATTTTATTTTATAAAATAGAAAAATTATGTATTTATTATTTTATAAAACAAAATAATATCTTTTTTATGAAATATTACAAAATGTATTAATTATTTTTAAATGATCTATATTATAGGTGGTATATTATGCATACCATCACTATGTATATAGTTTTTTTTTTTACATACGTAATTATATAAAAAGTTAAATTTTAAAATTGTTAAATATTAAATATTAAAATAATTTTAAAAATTAAGCATTATATATATATATATATATATATATATATATATGTATATACACACTCTGTATATATATATATATATTATAATTGCCGTAAATATAATAAAATATTAGATAATTATCAGAAATGTTTATTGAGCAGCAGATCATCAAATTATAATACAGCTATTTTAAATTGTAAAAAAAAAAAAAAAAAGGTTTTTACTGATGTTCCTGTATATTTGATGAAATAAATGCAGCCTCTGTGAGCAGAAGTCTATGTATATAAGTCTATTATCTGCAGGGAGCTGGGGAGGTTTCCATCGTCCCGCTGAAGCTAAAAGCTGCTTGTAACCCGCGGGACTCATATATACCCCGCGTCTGTGAGCGTCTCCCACAAACCCCTGCAGTCGCTCAGTCTGCGTTTTCTGCCCTCTCCGGTTTCACATAAAGCAGCAGAAGCCGAAATCGAGAAATCTGGCCCTCGCGTCCAGAAAATATTCCCTTTCCTGTTTGCCCTCGCTGCCAGGGACCGCAGCCGCCTCAAACTATGAGGAGTATTTTCAGCTCTGTAATCTGAAACACACTCACACAGACACGTACATCAAGAAAACACACGTCTCATGAAGACCGGCCTAATCAACCACACAAGACCCGCAGCATGGGACAGCAAAGCATGCTGGGAGTGACCCCTCAGAGTTTTGATGTTTAATATGAATTACCACAGAAAACAGCTTCGATTCATCCCTCAAACAAACAGTGATGCACTTATGAAGCGGCCAGTGTTTAAAAGCTTGTGTTTCATGAATCATTCAGTAAACAACTGTTTATTATTCGAGCTGTGAAGTGTCTAAATCGCTCTGAAGAGACGGCCGTGAAAACAGATGCTCTACGGATAGTTTCGTCTCGGCCCTTGCAGGAATCCTTGAGAGAAATTACCATGTTATTAGCTTTCCTCATGAAGTTAAAGATTCAATATAGCTTTGCTGTTATGGCTATAAGTGCAATATAAAGATTTGTAGCCACTCTATGAGCATTACTGTTATTGAGATTTTATACATGAATTAATAAAATTAATAAATAGTTTAAGGTTTACTTATTTTAATTAATTTTTAGATAGGAAACAAGTAAATAATTATGATTTTCACTTTTAGATTAAATTAAAAATACAATAAAATACAAAAAAAAGAATTTAATTAAAATGTAAATACATATTGTGACTTTTATTTGACAAATGTATTAATAAATGGATTAATGCATGAATAAATAAATAACAACTACCTATTATTATGAATAATTATTTCATTAAATTACATCCACATCAATCTAAAATAAAGCACATTCAAATTTACAGTCTATTAAATTAATCAAGTTAAACATCGATTTTTTTAAATGTTGTGCTATGTTGTGTTTGTTCAATATTTTTAAAATTAAAAATAAATACAATTTTTATTTATATTTTAATGTAAAGTACAAAATTAAACATTGTGTTACGTTTTTATGGTGATATTTGACAAACCTATTAAGAAAATAAATAAAGTGAATAAAATAAAAATAAATAAAATGTTTATTAAACGTGTATTTAGAATTAAATTACATCTAAGATGAAAAAATAATAAAACATAATAAATAAAATGAAACATTGTAATTTTGATAAACTTTGATCAATTCTGTTAATTTAACAAATACATAAAAAATAAATATATAAATATATGAAGGGCCAAATTACTCAGAATTAAATAATTAAATAAATGTTAAAATATATATAAAATAATAGTTAAATACATAATGAAATAATTAAATACATAAATGTATAAATATTTCAGTATTTCTTCTTTTTTTTATCTTAATTTTTTATACTATAAATATATATATATATATATATATAAATATATATATATATATATATATAATTGCATTATTAGCGTTATATTAAATTAAATAACAAACAAGACATTTTTTGAAAACATATAATGAATGATAAAATCAATATTATTTTCTCAAGAAAAAAATGGTCAGAAATGTTGTTGATAGTGTGCATCTTGTTTATAATACCTTAAATTAAATCCAAAACATAAACACGACTAAAAGTGGACAGTTGCGTCTCACGGTGATGAGGAGGTTAGGGATGCACCAAACCACAAGCCAGAGTCTAAAAACAAAATCTAGTCTGAGCTTGGAGCAGTTTGGTGCGAGTGAGGCCCCTAAATATGCATTTATCATCTAAAAATCAAGACGCAGCAGGAAATCTCAAAGAGAGTGGCTCTAGAAACCACAGCGGCTCGTGCCAGCCGCCAAAATACAGCTGATTACAGATCGCTCGTGCCGTCCAAAAGCACAAATTACACCGTTTCCTAAATACCACGTACAATTAGGCAGTATTTTTACCCCACCTGTCTAAATCGGACGATCTGTCGAAGAACGGCGGTCGCTGGGTTTTCATCGGACGGCTCATGAAAGCATTGTTTCTCTGGAGTCTATAAATACCAGGGACGCATCTCCGAGCACATCAGCTGTCAGGAGAGGAGCGTGGCTGTGAGCAAACAGAGGCCCATCAGGCTGGGTTTTGTTAGGGTTGGCCGGGGATGGCTCATGAAAGGCGCTGGAGTGAGTGTGATGTTAATGGAGGCGCTGGAGCCGGCTGCATGTGGTCAGAAAACAAGCTGCTCGGTCAGGAACCAGACACTGGGGGGGCGTCTAGAGAGTCTCAGCTCAGCTCTTTGTTTTTTTTACCCACAATTTATCACACTTAAGAAAAAAAAAGGTGTAAAAGCATCAGCAGAACCCGAGAAACAGGTAGGCCTACGGTTGAGATACTAACATGTGCTTTATACACCTTTAAGGTATTTACATCCACCTTTAGAGGTACTTTAGAGGAACGCTATTTTATCTTTTTACAAGATAAACCTGAAATTGTGTGTGTTTGTGTTTAAGTACATATACATTTCTGGTTTGAGAACAAGAAGCTGAAATAGTTTTTGAGTGTAGGACATTAGAATGTGTTTTCAAAGAGCTTCAATGAATTTATTTCACTGCTTTTCATTCGTTTATTTTCTTCTACGTCTTTAGATAATATCTTTATTTTATTTCCTTTTTTATCAGAAATCTAACAAAATATTGTGAGGTTTATGTTTGAAAACAGACAATGTTTTTAAAAAACTAAAGAAAAATCCTAAAAAGAAAACAATATCTTTACTAATATCTTATATATCAATATATTTTAACTAATTTCTCAGGAAAAGAAAGAAAGAAAGAAAGAAAGAAAGAAAGAGGGTCTTTATTACTTTAAAACAGAAGCAAAAACAAAAAAACAAAAAAACAATAAATCAGTTTAACAGTTTCAAAAAAATCAAAGAAAGAAAGAAAGAAAGATAGAGTGAATAAAATACAGAATAAATGAAAGACAGAGAGAAAGACAGAACAAATGACAGAATGAGTGAATGAAAAACAAAGAAAAATAATGAATAAATAGATGAATGAAAGAAAGAATGACAGAAAAAAGAAATAGAATGAATGAAACAAAATTACATTTTTCAATAAATCACATAAATCACAGAATGAATAAATGTTTCAAAATGAATTATTCTTATTATTACTAAAGTATAAATGCATGTATAATGTAGTGATGCAGCGATGCAAGTAATGTAACGTAAGCAATCTTTAACACATCCTATCCTAACCAACACCAACACTGACCAACCGCACGAGAACACAGCAGCTCAGAACATAACACACCTGACAAGAGAGCAGCGTGGGTAATATCTGACCCAGCAGACTGTGGGAATGACCCTGACGTCCTCGTTCCTGCTGAACTGTCTGGGACAGGTTTGGACAGACACAGACATTGTACTGTCACTGGGGCGGTACCTTTTCTAAAGGTACATGTTTGTCCCTAAAGGCTCCATTTTGGTACCTTAACGGTACATATTAATACATAAGTGTACATATTTCAACATAATATGTACAAAAGTTTACCTTTTGAAAATGTACCACCCCAGTGACAGCTTGTACATTTATTTCTGAGAGAGTAGTGCTTCCCAGAGTTCAGACTTTCTCATGGCTTCACCGGCTCAACAGAGTCAATCAACCAATCAGAATGAGCTGCTGAAGCGACGGCCTGATCTGATTGGCTAAAGAGAGAATGTGAATACTGAGGGGTGAATGGAGAGAAAAAAAGAAAAAAGAAAGAAAGAAAAAGCAAACGGAGTAGGAAACGGACTAATAAAGTGGAGTTACACTGTTTAAAAGAGTTTTTTTGATTTAATAAATCTTACATTTAGTATATATATATATATATATATATATATATATTAGGGCTGGGCGATATGGCAAAAAAAGTGATCACGATTTTTTTTCCCATATCGAACGATCTCAATTTTTAAATCACGATTTTTTTATCAGAAGACATCATGCAAAGTAGTATGATAATAATAATAAAAACCTATTTTATTGTGCATCTGGATGTAATGTTTTAACGTAATATAATACGGTGCCTCAAAGAGTAGAGACATGACAGGATTGCGCTTGTCAGATACTACGTGATGACATCACTGATATGCAAATTAGAGCGTGACATCATCTGGCAACATTTAGCTACTTTTTGGGCAGACAGCTACTTTTCATTGGAAATAGTTGGCAACACTGATGCTGTTAGGCAGTAGCACCCCCTATAACTGTTCTGCCTCGCAGAGGAGATCATTTGTGTGCATCTGTGTGAAACACGCATAGGAAAAAAAGAAAGAACGGCTCATACCGCAACTCGGCTCCCATCGTTCATCTTTATGAGCCGTTCAAAAGAATTGGTTCATTCGCGAACATCACAACTCTAGCAGACAGCGTGGTGCCAGGAAAGCGGGTTGTGATTTGTTGACGTGCACTTTACTGCAGCATGTTATGCACATGATCGAGAAAGTATACCCACAGCTGATCACTGTGGTCAAACTTAATTTGATCGCGATCACAAATCAAGATTGTATAATCGCCCAGCCCTACCTTT
Organism: Enteromius viviparus; assembly: GCA_032353835.1. Taxonomy (NCBI): domain Eukaryota; kingdom Metazoa; phylum Chordata; class Actinopteri; order Cypriniformes; family Cyprinidae; genus Enteromius; species Enteromius viviparus. The sequence continues at coordinate 1,587,736 of JAUCNO010001440.1, forward strand.
AGGCATCTTGTATTGGACTATGTGGATATGACAAAGCGAGTACAAGGCAAAAGATACATGCTTGTAATCATAGACAGATTTAGCAGATGGGTGGAGGCAGTACCATCAGCAGATCTAGGAGCAGGAACAGTAATCAAATTCCTAACAAGAGAAGTAATTCCTAGATTTGGAATACCATCAGAAATAAGTTCAGACAATGGGTCAGCATTTATACAAAAAACTGTAAAACAAATAATGCAACAGTTAAGAATAAAACAAAGACTAGGTTGCATCTACCATCCTTAGTCTCAAGGGATGGTCGAAAGGGTAAATGGAACTATCAAGGCCAAAATTAACAAGATATGTGAAAGTGCTAAACTTAACTGGGTTGATTCATTACCACTTGCACTAATGAGTTTTTGAATGCAAACTAACAGAAACACGCACTTAACACCACATGAAATGCTTACGGGTCGACCCATGCCTGTGCCATATTGTCAAGGTCCCTACAAAGGATCGCCTCTTGAACAATTACAAATGGAACTTCGATCATATACGAGGAAACTAACTGCCATACATAAAGCTATATTTTTTTATAATATCTATTTACAGGAACAAAGAAAGGAGCCCAGAGAGGAAACAGAAACAGAGTGTCCAATTGTTCCAGGTGACCAAGTATGTTTGAGGGTGTTCCGGAGAAAGTGGAATGAGCCGAGGAGAAAGGGACCCTACAAGATGGTGAGAGCTACTCCAACAGCAGTCCAAGTAGAAGGAAGCACAACCTGGTATCATCTAAACCACTAAACCACAAGAGTTCCCAGGGAAAGGACAGAAAGAGAGAGAAGCAGACAATTCTGGAGAAAGTGATGAGGAGGAACCAGACCCACAAGATAAAGAGCAACCTGATCAAAGCTCAAAAAATGATGTACAAGGAGCTTCCCTCCTCCTGTCAGACAGAGAAGAGAGGAAAGAGAACGAGTCCGACATCATATCTGAAGTTCATCACATGCCAAATGCCTTTAATGCTACAAGCTCAAGCCGTAGACAACAGCACCCAGATTTCCCTAGAATTAACTTTCACCCACTTCATTGAATCTGGCAGTGGCCTTGAGATAATCCAACAAGAACGAGATAAGGAGGAAAAAATATCTAGAAAATAGACATTATAAACGATAACTATAATATTAGTTATAAGAGAAATGCAGATATATTGTGGCAAAAGGCAGAAGACAATAATTGGTATCAATGGGTAAGCTTCACAGCGGAAGAAAGTTGGGAAAACTGCTTACTTTGCTCTGAAGCAAGACCAATTTTATATATTGTTCCAATACCTATTCACAGTTCTAGTTGTAGAACATTTCATAGTGAATGGTTTAAGAAATGTCCAGGACTATCTAATGCAATGGGATTAGATGTAGTGAAAAGGGGAAATAAATGTTTCATAGAAAGAGGAAGAAAAGTAAATGAGTTTAGAAATTGTACCCAGAAGATGGCCTTTTGCCTGTATTGGTGCCAGTTTCTCCAATTACCAACAAGTTACAGAGAAGCAACTGAATTACAGTGCATACGTATTTGTAAATGGCCAAGAGTACAGAAGGAAAAGATACAAAATCCAGAAGGGAAAATACAATTAATGGCTAATCAGGAATTTGAATGTTATGAAAAGAAGGGAAATGTTAACGTCGGAAGATTTGAAGGCAAATGTACAAAAATATGGAAAATACCACGATGTAAAGACAGCTATTTAGTTATAAAAGAAGGCCCACCACCAATATTTGATGACATTGATATTGCATTGGCCGACATGGTGGATGTGTGGATTAGAATATGGGCTTTTGACAACATTGCCAGACAATTGGTCAGGATTATGTGCTAGTGTCATGCTAACACATAAAATGAGTCACATCTCCCTAGAAGAGGAAGCAACCAACGAAGGGGAAACCCAGATCTAAGAGGGCCTATGAAAAAGATCCTGCAGTTTATATAGATTCAATTGGTCAACCAAGAGGGATACCATATGAATTTAAAGCAAGAGATGAAGACAAATCAGGGTTCGAATCAATAATTTTTTGGATTATGCAAAAAAAAAAATACAGAATGGATCAATTACATTTATACGGGAGGGGACATCTTCGGTTGACTTAGTTTTGTTGTGGCCACGACTTATTAAATCATGGGAACGTGATATTATGTCGTGGCCACGAGATCATTTTTCCGAGGTAACAACATCCTTATGTCGTGGCCTCGAGATGCCATGGTGAGGTTTGTTTATGCTTTAAACTCGTGGGCATGACTTCTTATGTTGAGAGAACAACATATTTTTCTCGTGGCCATGAGAAATGGAAGTCGTTCCCTCACCATAGCACCTCGAGGCCACGACATAAGGATGTTGTTACCTCAAAAAAATAATCTCGCGACCACGACATAATAGCACGTTCCTACGAGGTAATAAGTCGTGGCCACAACATAATATAACGTTCCCACCAGTTAAGAAGTGAACCGAAGACGTCCCCGCCCGGTCACCGTACATTTATTATAATCAACAAAGGTTTATTAATTAGGCCTTATCACTTTAAGGAGATCAATTAGATGCAACAAGTAGAATGACTTGGCAAAATAGAATAGCTTTGAATTATTTACTAGCTGAGAAGGGAAGAGTGTGTGTTATGTTTGGGGATCAATGCTGTTCCAAATCATACTTCTCCAGAAGGGGGATTTACTGAAGTAATGACCAAATTAAAAAGGCCTAAGAATTGAACTTAAAACAAATGCTGGGACAGATAGTAAAGACTGGGATTTTAACCCTCTGAGGTCGGCCGTCACGCCGGCGATATTTGGGTCTTTTTTTTCTTATCAGTATAAAAGGCACTAATATAGCTCTGTTGATTTTGGTCACAGAAGTAAGTGTTATATACCATTCGAATCTGTTAAATGTCTATTTTTTTTATCCACTCTCAGTGACAACAAAAGTGTGTTCTTTTGCAAAATAAGGAAAATAAAAAGAGTGCGTGATTTTCTTTGTTCTCTCTGCAAACTGTTTTTAAAAAGCCGTTGCTAAAATGAATTGAAACTCCGCAGAAACATGACTCACAGACATGAGAAATATATCCATAGAAAGCTTGAATTGTCTTTTAAATGCAGTAAGTTGAAAACAAATATTCTTTGTTAAAGTAATGAGTAAGTAACCAACACTATACTGAGTTTCTCAATCTGATCTCATTAATTTGAATGTTTTTAAAGTTTTATTTTCCCAAAACTTAGTAACCATGCATAAAAAATTTTTTCTAAAAAATGCAAACATTTACAACCATCCTGGTCACATATTACAGTTTTTTACAATCGGTATGAGTTTTTTCAAAGCATTTAACAAGTTTTCTAAACTCTTAACGCAGCAACACACCTAAAACACACAATTGGCACACAATTTCATGCTCAATATCACACATTGCACACTAAACCGCAAAACTTCTTTTCAAAATACAATAATAAATTACCACAGTACACTATGCCTAGCAAAACACTGCAAACATGTTTCAAAATCAAATAATAATTCAAAACACTAACACACGTTCTCTTCCAACAGGAACATTTAGTCAATAATAACACTTTGACAAAAAACACTATCATCAGCTGAAAATACAGAAGCTGCATTATTTTATGTGTCAGGTCTGCCTTATATTTGACGTACATTTTTGTTTTGCTGCGTTTAGTAAATGCATGCATTTAGTTTCTTTTGCTGCAGAAATTCACATCAGAGTAGTCCATATCAGAGTAGCTTTATAAAATTTACAGTTTATGGGGAAAAAATACAGGGACAAAATACTGTTACATATCAGAGACTGGAGGTATAAAGTCAATCTAATACAGTAAAGGGTAAAATTATTTCAAATTTCCTGTAGGAGAAGCTATATACCTGTTGGTTTCTCTGAAAATACAGACAATGGATGCCACTATGTCCTAGCTGAGATTTGGCTGTACTCGTTCACCAGCCTCTCTGTATGATAGCTCGTGGTTTATGACATGGTCAGTTATAGTAGCTCTTATTTGATCAGTTACCCTAGCTCTGGTCCTTCTTTGAGTGCCACCACACCTTCTAACTCCTCTCCCTTTACTTTGCCCCACTCCTCTGCCTTGTCCATGTCCCACTCCTCTCAATTTTCCTGATACACATCTTCCACTCCTTCATGGAGGCATTTCTTTCTTTCTTTCTTTCTTTCTTTCTTTCTTTCTTTCTTTCTTTCTTTCTTTCTTTCTTTCTTTCTTTCTT
>JAUCNO010001440.1:1592081-1605862 GCA_032353835.1 Enteromius viviparus
AATAAAATAAAATAAAATAAAATAAAATAAAATAAAATAAAATAAAATAAAATAAAATTAAATTAAATTAAATAAAAAAATAAATTAAATATTAAATTATAAAAGACCTCTAATTTAAAACAAATTAGAAAAACATAAAATAAAAAAAATCTAAGATTGTCTACATGTAGAAGAAGCATCTAGAAGCAGAACAACCTTAACTGAAAATAGATTGTTTTTAAATATAAGTATTAGAAATATAATAAAATAAAATTTAAATAATTCAATATATTTTAACTAAAAAATTTAATGAAAAATTATAAATGTTTCTTTGGCAGTGAAGTAAAATAAAACAAATTTAAGATGAAGTGAAATAAAAACTAAAAAATACCACAATCACAAAAAAAAGACTAAAATGAAATAAACTGAAGGAAAACTAAAAGCATAAAAATAAAGCTAATCGTACATTAACTTCCCTAATAGTACAGAAATAACATTAAAATAACACTGAAAAGAGCATGCTTTATTTTAAAGGTCAGAGAGAGGGTAAGAAAGGAATTATGAATATGTATTTTGACTTTGTTGCAAGTAACCTTGGAAATGATCTTCAAAAGCACTTTTATACAATGCACCTGAATGAAATTTACCTTCATCTGTTCCTTGAAGGCAAAGTATTTGCCAGAGTAGTTGAGCTCTCCGAGCAGCTGGCTTTTGCGCTGTTCCTGCAGGACTGGGTCCAGAGGTTTCCCACCGGTCAGAAACGCCGCCCCGAACAGCTGCTGGTACTGATCCAACACCTGAGCCGCCACACTCGCTATCTGAGACTGGTATTCCTGTACTGCCTGATCATATCAAGCACTTCTATTACTATTCAAATTAATGTTAGAGACAGTATGACCAAGGCATAACACTTTTTAGCCATTCTGTTTTGCCATGACAGTTTAGACTGTGAGAGGAAAATAAACGACAGAAGTGCTGAGAAAACAAGAACAAATGTTGCTTTTACTCTTTCTGCTCCTGCTGGCCGTCGAGGAAGCGGAGGTCTGGGAGGAACCAGCTCCATCACCCTGTAGGAGACAGAAACGGTTCACATGAAGCAGCATATCTAAGACCAGCACAATGCTTTGAATCTGAATGAAAGCTTTCACCGTTTGGCCAGCTCCTCCGCCGGTCTCTTTGGAGCCAGTGGCTTTTCCAAAGCAATTTCAATAATAATGTACGATCTTGAATCGGCGTACATCTGAGAAGATAAGAAAAGTTTAGAGGAAAAAGGTGATAATCGAAGTGTTTCATATTGAACTGATTGAACTGACCTGTCCCTCTGTGTTCACCTGAGGCTCCGGTCCAGACACGCTGTCGGTCTGAGCACATTTCCCCTGGGAGTCCGGCTGTAGAAAAACAGCATCCTCTACATCCATACTTACATACTTAGTGCGTATTAAAATAAACATGTAACAGCATGTAAAACACCTTTTTTACTTGTGTAATGATTACATTTTTAACTAATTTTATTAAATATACATAAATGTAGTTAATTGCAATAAAAAAAAAATATATATATATATACGTATTTTTATTTAAAATTTTTTTATTGCAATTAACTGCATATATGTATATTTAATAAAATTAGTTAAAACATTTATTTTCAATTGTAAAAAAAAAAAATATATATATATATATATACAGTTTATATACATATATATTTTTTTTTTTATTGCAATTAACTGCATCCAAAATAAATTTTTGGGTATACTGTGTATATTTATTATGTAAATATAAATATACATTTTCAATATTTAGATGTATTGTTTATATATAAATATATTTAATATACACATATATCATTTTCTTAAATAAATACATGACGTGTGTATTTATATAATATATATATATATATATATATATATATATACACACACATCTCTGTGTGTGTAAACAAAAACTTTTATTTTGGATGCAATTAATTGTAATTAATCATTTGAAAGTACTAATTTTTTTTCATCCTGAGTCCAGAGTCCTCAACATAGTCCCACAAATGTACCACAAAAAATAGTTTTCAACAAAGCAAGATTGATAATGATAATAATAAATGTTTCCTTAACTGCAAATTATAATGATTTCTGAAGGATCATGTGACGTCTTAAAATAGTTAATGTTTTTGTTTTGTATTTTTGATTAAATAAAAGACTTAAAAACATTCAAAAATCATACCGACCCCCAAACATTCTGAGATTTATTTACTAAAAGGAGTAAACTGACAATATTTTAGTAAAAAAAAAAATATATATATATATAAATATAAATATAAAAAATAGTTAAATATTAAAAAAAATATTTCAGTGTTTCAAACAGCGCTCAGTTCTGCCAAGATAAGTCAGAGATCTCAATACAAACTTTTCATCAAAGTCTCTCAAGATCAAATAATCAATGTTAACTTTATAACTCTAAACTCCACTGACACGGCTAATTCAACCGATATTCTGGGACTATGATAAAGGTATGTGTGTGTATATTGACTGTTATTGTCTGGCGGTCAGCTGCGGCGCCAGATTCTCAGTTGGTGTGTGTTCCTCGCCTCTCTCCATCTGCTGTAGAGCCACGGGGCGTCAGAGAGGGGCAGATGAGCAAAGGAGATGATTCACCCACCAATCTGCTGCTATTACAGCTAATTGGTTTGGGAAGCGTCCCTCAGTCACAGATCCGGATTTAATTAGCGGGGTTATCGAAAACGAGTCCCATTGCAGCACGGAAAGGGGAAGAGATGGCATCTGCTCCAAATGATCCTAACCCATGAACTCTATCGGGTCTCATTAGGTAAAAAAAAATGCTTTGTGTGCATATATATTGGTATTAAAAAACAAGATGAAATGATTTTCAGTAGTGAATGATACTGGATCTCAGTATCATCTCCAAATGTGTACTAAAGAAGCAATTTAAAAATGTACCTTTTTGGTAACGTCATTGTTTCCTCTTTGGTTCTCCATGGTTCTGCTCTGAAAACCCTTTAAGGAGTTGATGGAGGAACTGGCTCGATTTCGGCCCAATGCTGCTGAAGCTCGGCTGTACTCCTTCAAAACACTGTAGGTCCTCTGAGTCTGGAACAACACAGAAGATAAGATCCACTGGCTTGAGATAGTATGCACGTTTTTGTTACTCTATCATTGAAAGGACCATTTTTATCATCAAAGTACTATTATTTTTTTATGCCGTAAAACTAGTCACATTTGCAGTATTTATTTATAGACACAATACTGTTTCAAAGCAGCTTCACAATAATAAGCAAGAAAATCGTGCAAAATCAATTATGAAAAGAGCTCGACAAACGTCAATAGTGTCATTACTCAGCTCAATAACTCTATCCGTGCTGCAATGTAAGTGCCATTATCCAGCTCAGTTTAGTTCGAATCTAGTTTTCATCCAGTAGTGTCAGCGTTAAATCAACGTTACTGAACATAAATTGTCTTTTGAATCCCAATCGAGCAAGACAGACGCAACAACGCCAACAAAGCCAAATTTAAAAGTAATTTAACGCATCTCTAAGCACTTGAAATGATACATGATGCAAAAATGATTTTCTTAATCAATACTAGCTTCCAGTACAAATATCTATAAAAAGGATCACATCAAGATATGTTTACTTGTATATTAAGTATCCTTCTTTTAAATATGCATGAATGGTTTGCCAGTCATTTTTCTTGTTTTACTTTCATTATTTAAAACAAGACTTAATATTTTGAGTCTTTTTATAAAATACAATATTTTTTTGCATTGATCTGATAGAGTCACTGTTTAATCTAATGGTGTCAGACCGTTCCATCATCTGTGATCTTGATTTGAAGAATTATCCATTTTCATGTGGACATGACTCATATAGACTCACTTTATTCAGCAGATCAGACTCATAAAACGGGTAGATTCTGTACACCCCATGTATACGCCGCACTCCAGGGTACAACAACGGCACCAGATCCATGTAAACCACTCCGTGGAAGGAGATCTGTACCTCATCCTCCCCCTGCAACACACAAGTTTGTGGTTTATCGATAAGCAGGTGCAATAATGGAATCTAAATTAGTTGCTGGGTTGTTTTGGGGTTTGTGAATTGTTCACCCAAACATTTACCGAGAATTCGCTCACTCTCAGGCCATTCAAGCTGCACATTCAAACAGATTTTATGAAATGTAGCATTAGGTCAATGGATCCTTTGCATGAATGGGTGCCGTCAGAATGAGCATCAAAACAGCTGATAGAGTACAAACACACTGTTTTGTTTGAGATGTTAACTGAAGCACTGGGGTCATGTGGATTACTTGTGATGTTTTTATCAGCTGTTTGGAGTCTTATTCTGACGGCACCCATTCAATGCAGAGGATCTATTGGTGAGAAAATGATTGGGTATAGGATGCTTCTCACCTGTTTTGTCTTCCCACCTTTGGTTGGTGCCGACTGTACGGCTTTCATGATCTCAACGGGCCACAATCTACATTCTGCTATTCTGCGGGAAAGACTGAGAAAAATAGAAAGGAGTACCTAAATTTCAGGACACAGATGATGAGTGAGTGCATTGATTAAAAATGTTGTTTCTCACCAGGATACACCTCCTGCATCAATAAAGCAACGACGTGCTGTATCCCAGCTCACTCTTTTCTGGTTACACTCAGCATCTGCTCTGAAATCCCTGTCCTGTAAGACAAACAGATCAATGTGGTCACATACTCCTTTCACATCCATCACTAAAGTGTTCATTAAGGCTCAAGTCACCTCTATGTCTGTAAGGTCACCGTGATCCATGTCTGTGGGTTCTGCATCAATATAAAGACCTTGAATGACCTCAGCTCCTGGGGCAAGAAGAGACCCCAAGGGCCATTTTTTGGGTCTTGGCACTGGCTCCTTCTCACCACCCATTTTTAATACACCATTGGAGAACAACAAGACTTGCTCTTTCTGTAAAACAATGAGTAGACAATGTAAGACTTTTTGTTTGTGGCGGCGAATTACTATTTTAGACATGAAAATATTTTGCATAATTTTAGACCAACAAACATTATGCTGTTTTTTTTACTTTTTTGGCACTTGCTATATGACTTATATGAATGCAACTTAAGAAATGTATTAATTAATCACATACAAAATAAAAGTTTTTATTTACATAATATATCTGTGTGTGCTGTGTAAGTTTTTTATATGTATATATAAACACACACACAAACAGTATATATTTTAAAAATATTTACATGTAGGCCTTTATGCATTTATATATTTAAATTCTTATATTTTATATTATGAATAAATATAAACATATTTTTCTTAAATATATACATGCATGTGTTTGTATTTATTTATATACACAATAAATATATACAGTACACACATATTATGTAAACTAAATCTTTTATTTTAGATGTGATAAATCACGATGAATCGTTTGACAGCACAAATTGCATGAATATATTTCTATTCATAAAATATATATTATATATAAATACATTTAAATATTTCATTTCAATATTAAATTAAATAACATTTATTTATTCAGTTATTTTTTATTTATTTATTTATTTTTCTTAAATATATACAAGCATGAGTGGGTATTTATAATAATTATACACAGTATACACATACACACATACACACACACACACACATATATAACATATACTGTATATAAACGTTTATGTTGGATGCGATTAATCGTGAACAATTGTTTGACAGCACTAATTACGTTATATAAAAAAAAAATAATGGTTTGAAATATACATGTATATTGAAGCATACTGTCTAGTACCATCATACAAAACAGTCAAGAATAAATCTAACTGCAACACAATCAGTCAACAGTTTGAAATCATTTCCATTGTTTCATGTTTTTAATATAAAAAACAATGTATTCTCACCAAGGATGCATTTATTTGATCAAAAATACAATACAAACAAACACTTGTCTCTTACCGTGGCCGAGACAGGCATCTGCAGGGCAGCTACATACTGAGATGGAGGTGTGCAGGCAGGACTCCAGACGTCAGGAACAGAATAAGCCGTCTCCACAGTGACCATTAACACATTACAGTCAGAGCGCTGGGCATCAGAGAGCAACGGCTCGGGAACGTGCACCGTCACATCCAGCGTGGACTGTGCATAGAAGTACATATAACGTTACCTTACATCAAAACATACAGTGCTTATGTTATGGTGTAAAAATGCGGTTATGAACATCGTCTTTACTTTTACTCCACCCTCATGTACGGCAACATCTGAGGGTGATCCAGGCACGGCGTGAAGATGCACAGTGGATGAGAAGCTACACTGACCTAGAACAAAGACATCACCCATATCAAACCTCACAAATCCATAGAAAGTGCATTTAAAATGTGTAAAGTTGTGTTAAATGTGTAAAACGAAAGAGTTTAACCTCGCAGCAGTGGCAGCAGATCCACGCCGGCTTGTCCTAGCACAGTGGTTTTCTCTTCTTTTTGCTTTTTCTCTTTTGGTAAGATCTCGAACACCGTTACTGAGAACACACACCTCCGTTTACATTCAACCATGAACTATTTAACCTTTAAAATCAAGTCAGCCATACTGTCTGTACATATGGATGAACAGACAGATAGATAGATAGATTCTGATAAATCTGTCCCAGAAAGCGAGACCAAAACACTCACGTATGACAGGTTTATGTGCCACATCATCCAGAGCATGTGCCACTTCTGAGCACTCAAAGCTGCAGGTGAAGTTATAAACCACATCTTTGTCCACAGGAACGTCCAGTTTTTGTGAGTCTCCCAAAACACATCCATTAAACTCCACCCGAACAAAAGTGAGGCAGGAATCAGTCCTACTGCCCCTCTGAAATAACCACAAACATTTAATTATAACAGCAAAACATACAACAGCAAAGATTTTATTGCAGTGCTAATGCGAAAAACAGCTTTTCTATTCTACTACTGTAACATCATAATAATTAAATAATATTCACATTCAAATGCTTTTACAATCTCTCTATTGTTTTGCATATTTATACAGTACACTTACTCTTCTCAAGTTGTTTTATTATTATTAGATTTTAATATTAGCACAGTTTTATTGTAGCAACAGTTGTTGTCCTCTGACTCACTGTTAGTGTGAATATTATTTTTGATTTAAGATCATATCGCAAGAATCCACTAGCCGTTCCTCTTGTGTCAACTTACCCCGCTTATGTTTACCATTATTCGATAGAATAATGTTAACTGATTTTATTTCTAATGATTTTAGTGAATTCTTACCAACTGATTTCCTGACAGAACACTGATCTGGACCGGCACAGCTCTCCCAAACTCTCTGTGGTTCTCCATGCTGAGAAACTAAGCGACTTTTTCGTCAACAACTGTTGCTCAGCTCTCACTTGTTTCCATAGAAACGACGCTCCGCCAGCGTCAATCTCGCGATATGAGAGTTGGGGAGTTGTGTCATGTCTACGGTGCACATGCAGTACACGGAAGTTTGATGCTAGATTTTCCGTTTGTCAGACTTTATTTTTACAGTTTGAGTTACATACGATACATTTAAATCCCTCAACAAACTGGAAGTACACAGAGGATGGATAAAAGAAAGTGAAAGCTGTGTTTTTTGACGCTAACGTGCGCTTCCTGGCGGGTAACTTGAATCACTCCATGATTAGAGTCTTGAATGTTTATAAATATAACTTTATGTAGACTCACTGTACTTTATTGCGCTTTGGCGGGTTTCTAACTGAACTCAGTGTAGTTTGTGCTTGGGTTCTGTACGATTTTTAGTTTTTTGCCCATCAACGCTGTATTTAGTTGATTAAAAATAAAAACTGTAAGGTCGTATCGCAGTTTAAATTAACACTTTCTCTTTTAATATACCTTAAAATGTAATGTAGCTGAAGTTCATTCATTACTCCAGTCTTCAGTATCACATGATCCTTCAGAAACCTGTTATACTTTATTTTATCAATAAAAAAAAAAAATAAGTACAGCATTTATTCAAAACAGAAATCTTGCGTTACAGTATACACTATTCAAGAGTTTGGGGTCAGTACATTTTTGTTTCTTTATTTATTTTCTTAAAAGAAATTAATTTAACGAGGATGTGTTAAATAGACTTCTATTGTTAGAAAAATATTTAGATGATAGATAAATGCTGTTCTTTTTAACTTTTTTTATATACAAAAAAAATTAGGCAGCACAAAAGTTTTAACATTTATAATAAATCAGCATATTAAGAGTGATTTCTTAAGAATCATCACAGAAATAAATTATATTGCCAAATACATTAAAGCAGAAATCCAGTATTACAAATTGAAGTAATGTTTCACAATATTAAAAACAGCCTTGATGAGCATAACCCAAAAATCCAATACCTTTGAATTACAATAAAAGGTAAAAGGTGAAAAAAACAGACAGAGCATCTGTAATTCCAAACATCCACAAACACGTTTATCAAAAATCTTCTTTATAGTGTATCCTCTCCCCAGATATTGAGCATGTCTCTTCTTCACGCTGTCGATGAAGCTGTCAAGATGTGCAAAGCTGAAGAATCAAGACTCACTGAAAACATCCGACAGTGCAAGGAGATTTTACGATCCATGTGCGGTGATCTAAATGCTTATCTTGTTGTTACTGTGTTGTAAAAAGTTGAAGTTTATTTAGAAAAGCCTTTTTTTGCAGGAAAACACGTGTGACAGAAACCAGTGGGCTGGAAACTACAGCGGCCCTCGGTACTAAAGATGGAAAATCATTTATCTATTTAGATTTATTCGTGGTATCATCCCACATCGTAAATAACACAATCAATCTTTGTTTATGGCTTTCAAAGCAGATATTCTGCCTGAAGAGAAGCAAGAAATTGAACTGTTGGAGCAGGTTTTAAAAAAAGCACTGAAAATACGCAGCACATCGAAGGCTCATAAAGAAACTAATGAGAGAAAACATAATTATACTGTTAAAGAGGAAGATAAAAGAAAACTCCCTCTCCCTGAGATGTACAAAAAACCCATTCATCACAGAAGAGCTGGAGGGAATGTGACCGATGGGGCCCCCTGGACACGGCCGGTGCTGGTCCGAAAGGGCCCGAGTGCTCATCCGGTGGTCAATGGAAGGCTGTCAGTCCCTAAGAGTGCTTCAGCAAAGATCTCTTCCACAAGATCCCAGCAGAAGATGAGTGTCAAAGCCACCAACTCTGAGTCATCTGAAGATAATTCCCCATCAGTCTCCTGCCAAGAAGTGTCTGCATCTGGTAAAGATGGGAAAGTCACGACAGGAAGCACGCAGTCTAAAGAGCAATGGTATGTTTGTGATCAGATAGTCATCTTTGTTGTGTGCAAACATGAAATCGCTCCTTAATCAGACACGCATGCTATATTTTTAAAATATATTAATGCTTTTTTCTGCAGGAATGCATTAAATTGATCAAAGGTGACAGTTAAGGCTTTCATAATGTTACGTAGGATTGATATTTCAATTAAAAAGAGTTCTTTCATAATTCAAGCAGAACCACAGGAATAAAAAACATTTTAACGTTTAATTAAATTTGTTTTATTTTATTGGTTAGTAAACATGAACTAAGAATGAACAATGCAAATCTTAGTTAATGCTAATTTCAGCTTTTGCTTGCACATTATTAAAATCATAAGTTGTGTTTGTTAACCTTAGTTAATACATTGTGAGCTAACCTGGACCAACAATAAATGATTGTTTTTTTATCATTTAGAAATCTACCATCCATGTATTTTTGATTGGCACTGATATGCGTGTTGTATAGATATGAAATATTTTCAAATGTAACTTTTAGGGCTTTACTTTGTTTCTGTAGGATGCCATCTCCTTTGTTACCAGCTTGGCAAGCACAGAGAACAAAACACAAGCGGTCAGTCTGAAACTGTTTTAGAAATAAAGGAATATTGTGGGTTCACTACAAGCTGAGCACTTTCGGTAGCGTTTGAGGCAGAGCATTAAGTAAGGAATAATTGACGACGGGCGAGATAATTGAAGAGAGCTGCCTGGAACTACGTTCGCCGTGCGTTTCCTTGAAAATAATTGCACACCTCAGAACGTTCGTCAGCCAATCAGATTCAAGCATTCAACGGCCCCGTAGTATAATTAGTAAATAATTCATGCTAAAATCATATATATTCAAATAACAATTCATGATATAAGGCATGTACAATGGATGTGAAATGAGAAATGTTTGCAATTAAAGTCACAGGACATTAGCCTGGGCCCGCCCATACTTCCTTTGATGCTTCATTCAATTTCGCAAGCAAAGTTAGTCTGGCCAAGCTGCTGTTTTAGAGCATTTCTGTTCCCAAAAAAATGGAAAACCACGAAAATGAGAAATGAGTTACGCGATGATGCAGCAGTTCTGCGTCTGAGAACCATTTCAAACATGGCATGTACCGAGCAGCAACAATCATTCGACTCTGCTGTTGCAGCTGTTTTGAGAAATTTTCATTACAGCTTTTGTTTGAAAATGGAGCAGAAGTAATTAAATTAAGTAAAGACATTTTCCTACTGCTTTAATGAAGCTAGCTACAATTGGTTACGGTGTCTTCAGGTTCCATCGCTACGCAGAAGTCATTGGAACGAGTGGTCTGATTGGTTGTTTTTTCATCCAGTAGTATACAGAGGTATCTGATGGACGCAGCTTAAGCCCGCCTCCCAGAAGGCGGGTAGTAAGGTAGCTTGACCAATCTAAGCTCCTATGAGCTTAATAGTCGCGGAAGCCAGGCTAACAGGACATATATTTTACCATGAAACTAGTGTAATAAAAATCACTTGCTCACTTTGTCTGTGAAACATTAATACTTTAGTCTTGCTTTGATGATGTAACGCTTTAAATCTTTTTTTTCACACAATACACACAAGTAGTAGACTTTAAACTGAGCCATATCTAAACATGTCTGTGACTTGTAAGTAGAGCTTTAACTCCCAGAATGCATCATAACTCTAATAACACACATTAGGCAGGGAGACTTCATGCAAGTGCTTCATCTCCTTACAAAATATTTCTTATCGTATATAAATAAATGTAGAACAATGCGTTATTACTGTGAGGAAAAATGCTTTTTTTTTCCAGATTGTGGACGAAAGTATTAACCCAGCAATCAAAGCCAGTACCAGAGAGAACCAAATTCACAGAGAGACTGCGAGACACTGTATCCTTTTCAGATCAGTCCTGTCATGTTTGATAAGTATCACCTCAGACGTGATCAGTGTGTCCGTCATCATTACCCCTGTTGCCGTGAGTAGATGAGTTTGTTTCTTCATCAGAACAGATTTGGAGAAATGTACCATTATATCATTTGCTCACCAATGGATGCTCAGCAGTGAATGGGTGCCGTCAGAATCAAAACATTAAAATCCAGCTATCCACACAACTCCAATCCATCAAGTTAAGTGTGTTTGTAAGAAACCAATACTTTCAAACATGCAGCTCTTCACTTGGCTAGATGTTGAGTGGTGTGGATTATTGTGATGTTTTATCGGCTGTTCTGACGGCACCCATTCACTGCAATTCTACATTTCTTTATCTTAGATAACTTGAGGGTGAGTGAATTTCTTTTTCTGAGTGGACTGTTTCTTTAAACACATTACCACCTGACTAAAATCTGCTAGTATTGTGTTGTTGTATGTTCCTGAGCTGCTGTTGTATCAGTTCCCGTCCGAGTGTCCTCTCGCCTCTCCTGCTGATGTCACAGCAGAGCTGGACGTGCTTACCCAACGCTGTCTTGACCTGACACACTCCTTCAGGGCTGAGCTTCAAGCCCAGAAGGACTCAGATTCAGGTACTCACGCCTGGGGCAAAAAGATGGAGGGCTGCAGGAAGACAGAAGTGTGTGGGTGGAAGTAGGGGGCTGGGAAATGAGCAACTGGACAATAAGGATCCTTCCAAGGATAACGCTGACATATAGCTGTTATTCATCTGAGTCACAGGACATTTCAGAATCGGGAAACTCATTTCGAGTAGATATAGACCAAGATATGTGTGTGTGTGTGTCACAGAGACCTTGCGTGAGAGAGAATATGAGTCCTTGCGGATGCTGGAGGGTTTGGAGAGGATGACGGCAGAACTTGTTGCGTGTGCTGATCTTCGGAAGAAAGGTACTTCAGAATCTCCAGCTGCACAAAACCATTTGACCTCATTTTCATGTCAAGGTTCCTTGTTTGTGATGATATACATTTTTTAGTCACTTGTTTAAGGAATATTAAAAGAACATTAAAACCTTTTCAGCATGCAGGCCAAAAAAAAGTGTGTTAAAGATTGGATAAACACATTGACGTTTATTTTGTTGCTTCAGTAGCGGAAATCAGGTAAGTTGTCACAGTTATGGGTTATTTAACAGATTATCTGCTATATTTACAACATGTGAAACAATTACTGTTGATACTACATAATAAAACATACTAAACTCTTTTTGTGACAACTAGCCCCGGTCTAGTTTATATAGTCTATTATATGCTCATATGCAATTTGTAGCGCACACAAACTCACTGTATTTTGGGTTCAGTCTACTGCAATAAAACACTTCACACCCTTCATCTTCAGGCTATTTTGGGTCTAATGGGGTGTCAGTAGCCTGTAATCTGTTCACTCTCCATTAAACACGGCCGGTTGTGTCCGCTCTGGGCTCAGTATCACATATTCATTCACGATTTCTACAAGTGGACACACCATTTATTTATCCAAGACACAAAATTAAAATCCCTTTCTCAGTGTTGTTAAAGGTTATATTTTTTCTAATTTATTTTGAAGAGTTCCCTTGGGGTTCATGGGTAAAATCCCAAAGCGTCATGAATAGATCTTCATTTTGAAACTTCATCCTCCACAATCCCATAGAAATCCCCCGACTCGGAGCGATATATGACAGTTCCCATTTTCATGCTTCTTGGGAAAGCAATTAATAAACTTATAGATGATTGCTAATTTTCCATGTTATGCCTTATTTGTAGCATATTACTGAAGTATTATTATGAAGATTATTTAGATATTTATGTCAAATAATCTAAAATATATGATTGTAATGTATTCAAATCTTCTCACAGATAGTTGTGCTGTACGTACAGGTTAATCCGGATCATACGGGTTGATGAACTGGATGCAGTTCTAATGCAGATGTTCCCTGTGTTTCTCAGACTGGGAGAGGTGGGATATGAGGACCTCTGGAGCTTTGTGTCCCGTCCAGCGGAGAGGTGATTGGGGCGACCCGGCCCGTTCCTGTCTGCCGCCCGTCCTGTCGTACAGCAGTGAGGCTGAACTGACAGAGCTGGAAACCCAAAGGCTCAGAGTGGAGCAACTTCAGCAGGCCGTTCGTCTTCATCAGGTTTAAAATACTTCCTTTCTTTCTTATATTCAGGTAGTAGCTTTTTTATTTGCTGCACAGATCTTTCTGTCTGATTAAATACTACAAACAGTTAGAATTCAAGTTGCAATGTTTTAACATTGATGTTGATAAAATGTTTCCTAAGCAACATTTACATTTAAAATAATCATTTGATACAATGCACTTATTTTGATATTTAATGGTCATACATATTTTTACATTGTATTTATATTTTTAACAATACCTATAAGTAATTACGTCTGTAATTACATAATTACACTGTTGTCCCTTGCACCTTAACCCATATAAAACACAATGTTCATTTTATTTAATGGAATGGTTTATGGTTTCGTGTGGATGCTATGGAGACTAGACTTGGGCGGTATCCAAATTTTGATACCGTCATACCGCCTCCCTATTTTACCCCGGTATATGGTATTACCGTTAATAGTAAAAAAAAAAAAAATGACGTAAGACTCGT
>JAUCNO010001440.1:1605962-1615973 GCA_032353835.1 Enteromius viviparus
TATGGAGGGACGACTGCGCTGGCTGATTGTATCGCTGGTCATCGTATACTATATAGTTTGTATACATCACTTTAGACAAACTATACATTTCGAAAAAGAAGCTCGGATTCGGCTGAAAAACAATGTTTAAATGCACTGGAAACGGCGAAGGCGCATCGCTAGTCACTTCAGGAGGAGGCGTGAATTCCTTTTGCGAAACTGTGACATGGTCATCTTCCGGAAATATTATCAACGATCCATCAGGTACGGCAGCTGGATTAGTCCAAAAAGGCACAGTACTTTTTGCAGTTGGGTCTGTTTGAGTTCAGATCATGTTCTCACCACAAATGAACCGCTCCAGTGTTCGTTTGAAAGCGTACCGAGACCACCTCTTCAAGGAGGTCTCGGTACGCTTTTGGTGCGCACTCGGGTGCGATTGTTACATTCACACCTGTCCAAACGAACCGCACCAAGTAGGAAAACAAACTCTAGTGCGATTCAACCGAACTAAATGAGGCAGGTGTGAAAGCACCCTTAAATACATTCAATTGATATAATTTAATTGAGCCAGCTCAAAATTTTAAAAGCAGCAGTTCAACATCAAATTTTGAGTTTAATGTTTATCCCGGTCAGTGCCTTGACTAGCCTCATTCACTTAAATGTGTTCTTGGAGCATAACTTCGGCCCCATGCTAAAAAAAAAAAAGAATTATGTAGTACATGATTCTGTAATAAGATTGTTGTTGTTTCATCAGAAAATAATGTCATTCTACTTTAAAATGTTTAATTCAATGGGTTACATACAGAAACTTGTTTCCACCGAAGGAAAGAAAGAACAATCTTCTTTGAGATAAAAAAAAAAAAAAAAAAGATGGTGTAAAATTGCGGAAGTGTTTGGACAGAAAGTCATTTAGACTCGTCCCTCGTTTAAAAAAAAACGTCCCACAACGTGCAATTATGTGTAATGATCATCTGGAGCCATGGCATGCATATAAAATGTTATTTGAGCTAAAAAGGCTGTAAGATTTAAACTCTGAATCGTGAAGGAAAAATAGTCTTGACTTACGAGATTTTGTTTATAACAGGTCCCCCCCCCCATGTAGGAAATTCAAACTGTCCTCAATGCATGTATTGATCAAATGTGATCTTTAGGACTAACTGAACAGGAAAGGAACTGCATCTGTCGCCTCAGACAGATTGTAGTCAATATCTGGTGTGTCTGCATCAGTTGCCATAGTGACTATGAGAGTAGCTGTCATGGTGGAAAGACAAATTTTGCTCTTGATCGTGTCCATCATGACATCTCGCAGCGGTGCTGTTATATGATGTGACTGAAATTATCCACCATTCAGAACATAATCAATCCCAATATTGCTCCTTGTGTATAATGTTAGAATGCCAAACAAGAAGAAAAAGTCATGTGACCTCTTTTTTTAATTTAATTTAAATGCAGTATCATTTCTAAGAATCGCTTTTTAATGTCTTCTTAGTATTGTTTTTTTAAAGCATATTCCAATTGTTTATTTCATTAATATATATATATATATATATATATATATATATATATATATATATATACTGCTCAAAATAATAAAGGGAACACTTAAACACAACACAATGTAACTCCAAGTCAGTCACACTTCTGCCAAACCGCCCACTTTTGAAGCAACACCAATTGACAGTCAATGGCACATGCTGTTGTGCAAATGAAATAGACAACAGGTGGAAATGATAGGAAATTAGCCAGGAGCCCCCAATAAAGGAGTGTTTCTACAGACCACTTCTCAGTTCCTATGATTTCTGGCTGATGTTTTGGTCACTTTTGAATGCTGGCGGTGCTTTCACTCTAGTGGTAGCATAAGACGGAGTCTACAACCCACACAAGGAGGAAGAGGAGGTGACCTCCAGCAGGCCACAAATGTGCATGTGTCCGCTCAAATGGTAACAGAGTCCATGAGGCTGGTATGAGGGCCTGATGTCCACAGGTGAGGGTTGTGCTTCCAGCCCAACACCGTGCAGGACGTTTGGCATTTGCCAGAGAACACCAAGATTGGCAAATTCACGACTGGTGCCCTGTGCTCTTCACAGATGAAAGCAGGTTCACACTGAGCACAGACAAGACGTGACGGAGAGAAACGTGGAAAACGTTCTGCTCCCTGCAACATCCTCCAGCATGAGCGGTTTGGCAGTGGGTCAGTAATAGTGTGGGGTGGCATATCTTTGGAGGGCCGCCCAGGGCCAGAGGTAGCCTGACTGCTATTAGGTACCGAGATGAGATCCTCAGACCCCTTGTGAGACCATATGTCGGTGCGGTTGGCCTTGGTTTCCTCCTAATGCAAGACAAAGCTAGACCTCATGTGGCTGGAGTGTGTCAGAAGTTCCTGCAAGACGAAGGCATTGATGCTATGGACTGGCCGCCCGTTCCCCAGACCTAAATTGAGCACATCTGGGACATCATGCCTTGCTCCATCCGCCAACGCCACATTGCACCACAGATTGTCCAAGAGTTGGCGGATGCTTTAGTCCTGGTCTGGGAGGAGATCCATCAGGAGACCATCCGTCACGTCATCAGGAGATCCCTCAGGAGACCATCCGTCACGTCATCAGGAGCGTGCCCAGGCGTTGTAGGGAGGTCATACAGGCACGTGGAGGCCACACACACTACTGAGACTCATTTTGACTTGTTTTCAGATCTAGGATGTGTTATCTTAGTGTCTTTTGAGCAGTGTATATATTTTTTGTACTGTTTCTTAGAATTACATTTTATTTATTGTATATTTTTATTTAGTATAGTTTCAAAAAACCAGATTCCATGTATTTATTTTGTTTTTGTATATTTTTTTACTTTTAATAATGTTTGTAAGAATATTCCATGTTTATTTCATGTTAATTTTTATTATTTTAATATATCGTTTGTACGCATTAGATTACATGAGGTTTTTATTTACTTCTAGTTTTGAGACCAAAACCTACTTTTTCTGAACTCCATCTGATCCATTTTTATTTTTTTTTTAAATTACATTTATAATTTTTTTTATTAATGTATTTATGATTAAGCAGGCTGTCTTTGGATAAATCTAAATTATCATAAAATACATTTTATAATCCATACTGCTTTTGGATATGGGTTTTCAGACGTAAATGTGTTTTGTTTTGTTTTTTCCTTCAGTTACAGTTTCGTGAAAAGTCATGGACATTTTTAAAATAGACAAGTCATGGGAATTTATGTAGTGCATATAAATGGTTCTAGTTAGGGTTGGCTCCAAAATACCTTGAAATTGCTTTTTTATATATGAACGTATATACATATTTATATATAAAAATCATGAACGTTCATTAAGTATAAAAACATGAGAACACTAAATGCAGGACTGATTTAATTCCAAACTGATGTTATATACAACCAAGAGTTTAAGAGTACAGACTAACAACTGATTTTCTAAAAGTGATTATCAAGTAAACTGCATGAATATTAGAGTTTGAAGTTAAGTCAGACGAGCTGCATTAGTCACAGTGAGTATTACGTTTCCACCTGATATGTTGACTGTATACAAAATGCCATTGGTTTGTGTGGTTGGGATGGCTGCTAGTCCATCTCTGACTCTTCGAAGCTCTTAGTCACCACAAGTGGAAAACAAAGGAGGTACTTCTCATTGATTTCATCTCACTTTTAGAGTCCCACATGGTTTTCACACAGGCCGAGGAGCACAAAGCTGTCACGGCCGCCAACATGCCAAGACCGTTCGATAGAAGGTCGATCAGAACAAAAAATCGATGAGCGCACGGCCGTTTTGCATGCAGCCCACCACGTGTAGCACTCCGGGATCGCCTGCGGTGAGGTATACATGCTCGGGATGTTCCATTATGTTCTAACCTCTTTTAGAGTGCTAAAAATGTTTATTTATGTCAGATTCCAGCAGAGCGAGGGAAAGTGTGCGATGGAGAGGCTCCGCGGGGCTTGTTCAGGGAGGCTAGCCCACAGACAGGAGGCACAAGCTGCTCCAGACTGGGAGACAGGTGGCGCTGGGTTCACACAGCGGGCCGTGGGTGGGTGTCCTCCTCCAGCCCCCGCCCACTCCATGCTGATGTCACTGACTCACGCGGACCGATGCTCCTATCATGGGAAAAAGTAGAAAACAACAGATGAGTGTGTTGGGCTTCTGTCTTAGTGAGTTCAACCAAGACACTTCGATCCGAACCCACCGTAGACAGCGGTTTGAAGGATAGTTCACCCCTAAATAAAAAAAATCAGTCATTAATTACTAACCATGTCATGTCGTTTCAAACCCATAAGACCTTCGTTCATCTTCAGAACACAACAATATTTTTAATGAGATCAGAGAGCCATCTGACCCTCCAATTGTCAGCAACATAACTGAAGTAATCCCAGATCCAGAAACATAGTAAAAACATCAGTAAAACAGTCCATGTGACATCAGTGGTTAAATTTGCAAAGCCGCGAGAATACTTTTTTGCACAAAGAAAACAAAAATGGCATAGTTTCCTCAACCATTCTTCTCCAGTGAGTTGCGCCTTTTTAGAGAGCATCACAACACGTGTGTATGCTTTCCTCCAGACATAAACAACCGCAGATTACGTTCATGCATGAGCTTACCCCCGGATGTGAACAAGATTGATTACGTCAAATACGTTAAAGCATGCGTATGCTTTGTGATACTCTCTAAAAAGGCGTAACTCATTGGAGAGTAATGAGAGAATTTTTTTTTATTTTGGTGTTTACTAACACTTTAAGTTGCCCTCTTAGCTGTGTGTATATCCCAGAATGCACTGTGATGAGCGCTGTGAGCTCTCTAGTGTAAACAGAGAAATAAAAACTACTACATACAAAAGTTTGTAGAGAAAGCTGGAACTTAAAGTTTAAGAAGTTAGAAAAGTTAAATCGGTTTATGAAAAGTTTAAGTTTGATGTTTTCAGTCTGAAATACTTAGAAATGATTAGAATTTTACTAGCATGATTAACTATTTACTAGCATGATTAGCATGATTAACAATTTACTAGCATGATTAGCATGTTACTAGCATGTTGCTATCATAAGCAAGTTATAAGCATTTTTTAGCATGATTAGCATGTTGCTAGCATGATTAACAATTTAGAATAGAATAGAATAGAATCTTTATTGTCATCGTAACAATGAGACATTGTACAACGAAATTAAAGTGCAATTTTTTTAACTTTAAATTTACTAACATGATTAACATCTTACTAGCATATTGCTAGCGTGATAAGCAAGTTACTAACATTTTTAGCATGATTAGCCAGTTACTACAATGATTAGCATATTGTTACTAGCATGATCAACATGTCACTAGCTTATTGCTAGCTTAAGCAAGTTGCTAGCATATTGTTAACGTGATTTGCAAGTTAATAGCATTTTTAGTATGATTAGCAAGTTACTAGCATGATCAACATGTCACTAGCTTATTGCTTAGTTGTTATTGTTAGCATGTTTCTAGCATGTTTAGCATGTTGCTAGAATTTTTCTAATATGCTTAAAATGTTACTAGCATGATTAGCATGTTACTGGCACATTGTTACCATAATTAGAATCTAATTGAACATGATCAGCGTGTTTCTAACATTTTTAGCCAGTTGCTAGCATGATTTAGAAAAATTATAAATAGTAGTAGATAGAGTGGAAGTTTAAATGACTTTAAATGGGTTAGAAATAGTACATAGAAGGGAAGTCTGATTGAGTCTAATTAGCTGCAGGTGTTTGGATTTAGAATTTTGACAGTTGGAGCTGGCAGAGTCTTGGTCATCTGAACATTCCGTGAATGGGAGTCTATGGGAGTTTTATGATTTTTAATCTTCAGTTTTATGAAAACTTCGGATCAGTCTAAAAAATATACAACAACCCGATTCAGACCAGTCTTAAGATCTGGGCTGAGTTTGGAGAATTAAATCTCTAGGAGTTCGAGTCAGAAATTTTTGTCTCAGAAGAATAAAGTAGTTGTTTAAATAGTAGACAGTAAGTTGGCTTTCAGACAGGAGCGCAGATTTCCTTTTGTGGACTTAAACACATAAAATGGTGTATTGACGTCTTTGTTGAAATTAAATACCTTTTCGTGTTCATTTATGTTTATTTCATACTTAAGACGATCGGTTTACGGGTCGCTTGAACTGAGGTAGTACAGCTGTCAACACATTAAAGAGACACAAAACAGTATTATTTGTTTAAATTTCCCCCCAAAATTTTAAAAGATGAGACTTTGTTTCATACCAGAGGTATGGTCTGTCTTGTCTGTCAGCTGCACGATATACTGTTTACGTGTGACATGGCTGGTTAACAGTAACTAAGGCAGGCTTTAGAAATATGTTTTTAAAAGAAAGTTTGCATGAGTATCATATTTGATGCATTTGGCTTTTATGGTAGTTTAGAATGATATAGTGAGAATAGCTAACTAGTCTATACTGTAAACTAACAGCTATTTGGATGCAGTAAAAACATTTACAAGACAGTTTGTTAGATAGTGTTTATATAACACCAAAACAGCTGCCTGGAGGTGTTGCAGTAAGGCCTAGTTTGACTTCTCTGATAAAACAAGAAAAAAAACAAGCTATGTTTTGCAAAAATGACGTCCTGTATATAGTCACATAAAAGATTTCACTGTGTTTTTAAACTGAAGTTTTCATTTGATCTTTTCTATAACGATATACTAGAAATCACGGAGCAAGAATTGACACAGACAGCAGATAAAGACATTTAGATTTTTTATATATATTCATATATTCCATTTTTATTCAGTGCAAGTGCTTTTTTGCTTTATTATTTCATTGACGAAAGCTCAGATCTTTTGTGTTCCACAGGAAAAGAGAAAGTCATACGGATATGAAATGTCATAATGGTGAGCAACTGATGACAGTTTTCATTTTTACTTTCCTCTTTAACAGAATGACTGCTCTCTGTGCAGAATATTATTTGCAGCATATGAGCTAAGAAGTATTCCAAACGCATGACTTTAAGCTCTTGAACCCGCATTGCTAAATGAACAGCTTATCAGCGTTTGACTTTTAAGCATTTCTTTGCATCACATTTGCCTTTTCAACAGGACATTCTGCTGTTTTTTTTTTTCTCAGACCGTGCCAATGAAACATTTTCTGCTCTCTCATTCACACGGGTCTTCATTCAGGAGCCCCAGGGGTCTTCCCCGTCTTACAATGCTTTGAGAAAGGAAGGAATAATAATGAAGAGAACAGAATAAATAGTGTTGTCAAAAAAAGAAAAGGCTGTGCGTAAGCTGTTTGGGATCATAGAAATGTCAGAGCATGAATTCCCAGGTTAACAGAGTCAGTTCCCTGTAAATCCAGCAATAACATTCATTCGAAGCTGCTTCCCAGGAATACCACTGACCCTTCCTGGGGAAAAAAACAACAACACTGATGTTCAGGAAAAGGAACAGTGAAGTCACAGTAATCCTTAAATTGTCCTGTCCACCCATGGAGACAAATCTTCAAATCTGGCAGACGTAATCAAGACGTTCAAAAAGGATTTTGTGCTTTTTATATGTGGATCTTATGGACTTCTTAAGAAATTCTCCAGTATAAAATGCTTTTTTACTTCGCAATACTTTTATATTTTCTCAGCAGATGATTTCCTCTTATGATGGAAACCAAAAGCATTAGTAGTGTAGTAAATGAACAGCGCAGAAGAAAACATTAGTGAATGCAGTCCTTCATTGGTCACACGTTCTCTCCGCTTGTCTCACTCGTTCGCCACCCCCTCTCTTTATTAGCCATCTTTCCCACCCAGTCTCTCTCTTTCTCTCCTACGTCTTGATTTCTCCCTGCAGTATGTCCGTGCTGGCGTGGGGCTACTTCAGCGAGTGTTGAGTCACCAGACATCAGTTAACCCTGTGTTTATCCTCCACAATTGGTTTCACTCCACTCATTTGGCCAGTGGGATAAACCGAGCAGGGCCACTTGTTATGAATGACAGAGACCATTGCTTATTCCGTCAACTCATTTTGAGTGTATTTGACTTTCACAAACCATTGTTATGGTCTTTTCAGGCTTTGTTGTCTTTAATTGATGGCATGAGTGGAATAGATGTTTTTTTTTGCAGCAGACGACATCATGTCTGACTAACAAAGACATAATGATCAATAGTTGATCCTTTAAGCCTCATTTAATCAATAAGGTGAGAGACTGTGCAATATTGCGAATGGATGAAGATATGATTCACAGCATAACTGCAATATACACAATGTATGAAGGTGCTGCTGCTCATTCGTGTCAGGGTTCGTGTCGTGTTAATATAAATTCTAAATAAATTTGATTTTAGGGTAGCAAACAGGATGCAGAACTCCAATTCAAATCTGAATTTAAGTAAACAGATTAAACAATAGGTCAAAAAAGAAAATAGATAAAAACGTTTAAAAAAATTTACTTAACTGTAATTTTAACTTTGGATGGATACGATAGATAGATAGATAGATAGATAGATAGATAGATAGATAGATAGATAGATAGATAGATAGATAGATAGACAGACAGACAGACAGACAGAGATAGACAGACGGAGAGACAGACGGAGAGACAGACAGAGAGACAGACAAAGAGATAGACAGACAGATAGACAGACAGATACATAGACCGATACACAGACAGACAGACAGAGAGATAGATAGATAGATAGATAGATAGATAGACAGATAGACAGACAGACGGAGAGACAGACGGAGAGACAGACAAAGAGATAGACAGACAGACAGATAGACAGACAGATAGACAGAGATGTTAAGGTTAAGTTTGATTTCATAATTGAATCTTAGGGTGTGAACATCATATTAATTTGATATCTTGTACATTTATCATCAACTTCCTTCCAAAGATTGTGCACCACATCTCTTAAATGAAACATCAAGTGACTCTGTATTTTTAATGTCTCTTGTGTGTGTGAAGATGGAGGGTGTTTTTGGTGTCACGCTGTGTGTGTGTGTGTGCAAACTGATGAGCAGCATGCTGTTGATTCCGTTTGTAATCCCACACACCATCACTGCGGTCAGTCTGTGCTGTAGCTGCCTGCTGTTATTTACAGACCTCGTGGTCACCGGTAAGCAGAACCACATACCCTGTCCACATTATTCACCCTTTTAATCAAGCAAATAACTTTACTACATACTAATCATTTACAAAGATATAGGGGACTTTTTTCTTTAGTAGCGCAGTAAAGACTATTGTTAGCGGTTTACTAACTATTGTAAACCGTGGCACTTGGTGATTCATAAAATGGGAATACATTTTGAGAATTTAAATAGCAGAGAACATCAAGGAGCACATAATTAATACTACTTGTGGCTTCTGACCCTATACTGAGGTATTATGAAGAACCTTCACCTCGGGTAAATGATCCGGAGTAATGTCTGGTTCATGAGTGAATTGGTTTTGAACCGGTTCTTTTTTAGTGAACTGGTTGAATCAGTTCACTAAACTGGATTAAATACACGACTGGTTTAATTAAATGAAGATACATTACAGTGCTAGTACCCCACTGGCAAATATATAATAAAAAACAGTGAAGATGCATGGTATTAATATTCCCACACCTTTAAACGGCAAGAAATTTCAATACTATAAATTCGTTAATTAAATATCTGTTTCACGTCACATGTTTAAAGTAATCTTTAAAAAACAAAACGTAATGGCATACACTTTCCTTCACGGTGTCAAACATCAATCAATCGCTACATAAATTAGTTATTCTATGTAAAGACACTTCACATTGTACAAAAAATGCCCTGACTTAAAAAACTGATGCATTTTTTATCTCTCTGTGCTAAGCGCAGATCTGCGGTTTGTGATCTGTGGTCTCAAGAGATGTGTTAAATAAATTAACAAATCTTTTGAAAACCGGTAACGCTCTTTCAAATAATCATTAGAAAATAAAAATACATCAATACGCTGTCTTATAACTCTCTCCCTGCATAAAAACTTAGAATTTGTGCCTCCACGTCCACAGGATCGTCATCAAAAGGGCACGCCATGCTCAGTAACCTTCTGAAACAAACTAACC
>JAUCNO010001440.1:1632851-1657415 GCA_032353835.1 Enteromius viviparus
TAGGAAAAGGGTCATCAGCTGTGTATGATTACTCGTTTCAGCGATCCTCTCGAAATTATGTTTAAACATTCACTTATATACAGAGCACTTTCAGATTTAAAACTTTGCAGGATGTTTTTATTCACTTTTTCTGTTCACATCCACTTCATTTTGTAATCCACAGCACAACTATCCTGATAACTATACGGAGGAATAATATCACTGGAATCACTTTCAGTATAACCTCTTTTTCCAGATCAATAATGAAAAAAACATTGCCAACCAGAATCCAACCTTGGTGTTAACACTAACATATTTATCATTATCTCTTATAATGATCGATCTTAATGTAAACAGGCCTTTGCACTAATTTACATTTTATGAGAGAGAACATTATGTGAATTTTTATGGAGGAAATTGGGGACATTTTGCTGTTATGGTGTAATGTAATGTGTTTTTGTAATATTTCTCCTCGTCTGTGCTCAGCCCTCATACTGGTGCAGCAGTCCTCGTGTGGCCATGCTGAAGGAGAAGGAGGAAGAGGAGGAGGCCGAGAAGGTGACCAAGGGCGAATTCATCGAAGAGGAGCCAGCTGGACTGGTCTCGGGGGTCAAGATCAAGCATTTGGCAAAGGTATCATCAGATGCATGGTGGTTTGCTTTAATAATATATAATGGTTGGGGACAGATGGTCGTTGTGACGGAGACATGGATCACCTGGAGAAAGTGAACATGTGGATTCTTCCGTCGCAGGTGTTCAAAGTGGGAAATAAGACCAAGGAGGTGGTGAGGGATTTAACGCTTAACATGTTCGAAGGCCAGATCACGGTCCTGCTGGGTCACAACGGAGCGGGCAAAACCACCACACTGTCAATGCTGACAGGTAACGAGCACAGCAATGTCGAAAATAGAGTGTGACTGTTCCTCTTAGCGAGTCAGTTTGTTCAATTAACTATTCATTTGTGGTTATTTCGAAAGTAGCTTCATAACAGTGTATATAAACTGATTATAGGTATTCTTTAAAAAGATATTACCCCTTAAAAACCATAACAGTTGAGTTATTCTTTATTAGCAACTTGTAATGTATCTACAAGTTTATGCAGTTTCATTAGTTTACTTCATGTTTAGCTTGTAGCTATTGAAAGTACTATAGCTAAACAACATTGTCACTGTTTATAAGTTATACTTTCAAAATGTTTATCGTCCCCTTAAATATCTTCACAGTTAAGCTAGTCTTTGTTAGCATCTTGTATAGCTACATGCTAGTTTAGCTTTTAATTTACCTTGGTATTAGGATTAGCTTGTAGCTAGTTTCACAACACTGGAGATAAACTGATTATAAGATAATTTTTTAAAATATTGTCCTCTTAAATGCCTTTTACAGTTTAGCTACTTTTTGTGTTAGCAGCTTGTCATGTGACAACGGTAGCTTTTATTTATAAGAAATTAGCACGTAGCCTGGCAGTTTAATTTATTTTAAGTCATTTAGCAAACGTTCTTATCCAGAACAACTTACGAAAGTCTTTAGATACGGATATTTATTAACTGAACAGCTCTGTGATCGCACACATTCATTCTGTCTTGAGCTAAATGTTATCTCTTATGGCTCTCAGCTGTAACAGTAAACGGTGATAACGGAGGTCAGTCAGAGTCGATCGCTTCTTTACATCCAAATCTCTTTGTCTCTTTATTCTCAGGCCTTTTCCCACCCAGCAGCGGCCGTGCGTACATTAATGGTTACGACATCTGTCAGGACATGGCTCTGATCCGCCGCAGCCTGGGTCTTTGTCCGCAGCACGATGTGCTCTTTGACAACCTCACCGTCCGGGAACACCTGCTCTTTTACACACAGGTAGATGCAAACAAGGACCACTGTATAGAGACCCAGCTCACCTACAGTATCCATTTGTCTGATGAAATGCTCAATGGCCTCTATTTGTTGAAAATAAGCCTTATTTTTTTAATAGTGTAGCTGTTCCCATCATGACTTCATTATCATTAGCAGATCCAAAAGTATTACTTCTATTCCTTTTTTCCATATGGATTTATAAAAGGACTTAAAGACTAAGTTATTTTGGTATCAGTGAGAGAGTTTTGAATTAGTTTTTATTTTCCTTTTTCGTTTTCATTTTAAAGTACAGTTTTATCAAACTCCGTTTTTAGTAATTTTAGTGTAGTTTTTTTTTTCTTCCGTTTTTTTTGTTATTTTAGTTCAACGTTTTATGTTATAAGTTTAATTTTATCTAATTTTAGTTTAGGTTTATTTTAAGGAACACAAGATTTTTAGTTAAGTATGTTATTTTAATATGTCTTGTCTCTGTCTATATGTTTTTATTTATTTTTATTTTGGGGTTTTAATTATTTTAATGCATCAAGGTGATCTAAATGAATGTGTTCTTAACAGCTATAATCAGGGAAAAAACCTTAATCCCATAAAAACATTGTGGTTTAGAAACAAGTTAAAAAAAATGGAGACATACGAAATTATTCATTTAAAGTTATTAATATAGAAACCAAGTTTTTTGCAAAATATGCATACACAAATGAATTTTCAAATATATCAAGAGCTTTTCTGATTGGTGGAAATTTCTCTGCAGAATCATGGGTAATATAGTTTTTCACCAAGAATTTTATTACTGTTCTTGGAAAATAAAAGTTTAATAATGTTGACCAGGGGCTTCGACAATAGCATATATAATCCAGAAACAATATCATAGATCACAGTACAAAGGTTTACAAGTTATTGGAGAAAATGGAGAAAATGGAGAAAACAAGTGCTGTTTTTACTTCTGGAGCCAGCCCTTGCATTGTATTCAGGATTGAGATGGATCTTTACATATCTGGTCTCTTCTCTTCAGCTGAAGGGTTATCCTCGGGACAAGATCCCTGATGAGGTGGACCGCATCCTTCGGATCCTGAATTTGGAGGATAAGCGTCATGCACGATCCAAAACCCTCTCCGGCGGGATGAAGAGGAAGCTTTCCATCGGCATCGCTTTAATCGGAGACTCTAAGGTCAAGCAACACCTTGTTTTTTACAGTGCACTTTATGTTTAGCAGATGTTTTTGCATTTGCTTTCTGTTTATTAATTTCCATTTTGGTCCAGTTTGGATTTTCCATCATTACATAAAACATTTCCCCCACTTTCCCATTCCTAGCTTTATGCCATCCTAATGCTGACACAGCCCATGTGCTTTTGTTTATGTCACTGTAGGTGGTGATGCTGGACGAGCCCACCTCAGGAATGGACCCCTCGGCCCGCCGGGCCACCTGGGACCTGCTGCAGGGTGAGAAGCGTGGCCGCACCATCCTCCTCACCACACACTTTATGGACGAGGCCGACCTGCTGGGAGATCGGATCGCCATCATGGCCAGTGGAGAGCTCCAGTGCTGCGGCTCATCGCTCTTCCTCAAGAACAAATACGGTGAGACTGCTTCTCACAGGATAACATATGACCCTGGAACACAAAACCATTCGCGAGGGACCATTTTTTTTAAATTGAGTTTTAGACATCATCTAAAAGTAGAATAAATATTCTTTCCATTGTTACAGTAGGACAATATTTGGCAGAAAGATTAATTTAAAAAACACTTTTACTTTCTAATAATATTCATTTGTTTTTAGCTTTTTTGTTCAATGACTCCCTAACGAATCCCTCCACTGATTGGTCGATTTCATTTAAAGCAGTGTTTGTGAGCTTTTTTAGCTCTAAAAGCGACACCTAGTGGTGAAGATTGAATTTGCATTTTCATTCAGACCAATGCTATGCTAACGCCAGTTTCACACATACTCCGTATGCAGTCCGTGTGCGTTACGTATGCGGTGCAGAAGCAGGAAGCAGTCATTGTGCTTTCACACAGGACACGTTTGCAGTTATGCGATTGTCGTAATGCGATTAAACTCCCCCTCTTCCTCCAACAATATAAAAAAAGTAATTTTTGTAGGGAAAAAAACATATCTGATCGCATTATGCAAGTTTTATAGTAGTACTGTGATCATTTGTGTATTTTCCTTTATTTCTTTATTGGATTTATTTTTCTAATTTACAGGTGTACAAAGTATCACATTAATTGTGCGTAAATTATGAATTAATTACAATTTAATGGCAATCAATGTTCATTTTGCCAACAAACAATCTGCTGTTCCGGATTCTAGCACAGCAAAAATAGACTCTGTGCCGAAACGATCGCTGCACTGCTGCAAACGCACCAAATCTGCAATGTACTGCCGGACAGCAACCGCGTGCAGTGTGAGCGCTCTCATCCATTAACATGGGTGCCGAAAAAAAAATAGGCAATGCAAACGCACTGCATATGGAGTACGTGTGAAACGGGCGTAATGCTTTGTGATTCATTTTAAAAATGACTCAATGATTTCAATGATTCTGAAGAGTCTTTATTTTCTTTTTATTTTTCTTTTTTATTTTTTATATGTATGGGCTTTCTATGCCTGTATTCGGACTGGACAGTAGAGAGCAGACAGGAAATCATTGGCTAGAGAGAAAGTCGTGTATCTGCGCACTAATCACGGGTGCATTGGCGCCGATCCAAAACTGTTTAATATGCAAAACCAATCATAGCAGCTGGCATTTACTTGAACATGCCTCACCTATAAAAACAGACTGTATTGCATAAAGGGTCAAAAACAGGACATGAAATATCCCATTACTGCTGAATTCTGCTGTAAAAATTTTGTTTACACTATAAGTGGGCCTGAGAGAACATTATGAACCAATAATAATAAAAAGCAGTTCGTGACCTTGTGTTTTGCTACGATAAGGACTTTGCTTCTAGCTAGTAGTCCCAAAAAACAATGTTTTTCATTGATTTAATCTTGTATTTCTGCAGGTGCTGGTTACCACATGATTATAGTGAAGGACGCGTTCTGTAACGTGTCTGAAATCACCCGTCTAGTGCACATGTATGTGCCTGATGCCACTCTCGAGAGCAGTGCGGGCGCTGAACTCTCCTACATACTGCCCAAAGAGAGCACCAGCCGGTAAGACAACGCTGACCTGACATGGCTACTGTCTTTAAAATAGTCAAACTGTATGCACTACGCAATGCATTTCAAATGCACATTGTCCACTTCACCTAGTTATGGTACATGTTTAATGCAGCGAACAGTAGTTGGTCATCCAGTTTTAATTGCATATAGATGTCTGCATACTACAAAAGCATCTGATTGGAAGAGGTTAGACTTGGAACGCAAATATCAGGGTCTCATCCTCACTGCCTTTAATCAATAACCTTGTTTGCACAAACTGTTATAAAGAGACAATAAATGAATGGTTTGCTGTATCTAGATAAATGAAGCGCAAGAGACTTTGGTCTAGTTCTTGTGAGCTGCTGTAGCAACAGACGGACTAAATTTATCCATTGATCTGTTTTTAGTGAAGGTCCCGAAACAACAGTCTGCTCTGTTCATCAGACACGTGTGTTTCCCGTCACTGAGTCGCTAAACCATCGTCAGGAAGAGAAAAGCAACATAAACGTGCTTCTTTAAAGAAATTGTGCATCTGAAAAGTGAATTTATGTAAAAGTGAATCTTCCTACATTTATCCAAAATATTGTTAATGGAACTATGGTAATGTTGTAAACTAATACTAAAATCTCCAATAAATTGACTAGAAATAAAATAAGCATCTACTGAAATGAAATGCTGAATATTTTTAATAATTAAAAATTTATATTATTAAAATAACCAACACTTTATAAAAACTGTATAGACATTATTATGTATGTTATATATTATTTTAAACTGACCAAAAACATAATAAAAATTTCTGAAACATTAAAATGAAAACAGAAAATATATTTTAAATATATATTTGATGAAAAAAAATAAAATAAAAAAATAAACGCATCTCAAAAAAAAATATATATAGATAAAATTTCTCAAACTAAGCAAAATAGGCAAAAGTAAAGTAAATATATCATAAAAGTAGTCCATTATATTTTGCAAATGCTGACAACTATTTTACAGCGTGATTACAATAGTATTAGTTGACTTCTGAGTAATATATTGACTATTTTGAGGTGCTTCATGAAAGTTTTAAGTGACATTTAAATAATAAGTATGATTTTTTTTACCCATTAATCAAAAACAGCATTATGTGGATGTATTTGGCACAGTCAGTGTTCAGATCTGGTGTTTCTCTGCAGGTTTGAACTGCTGTTTGCTGAGCTGGAGATGAATCGGGACGAGCTGGGCATCGCCAGCTATGGGGCGTCCATTACCACCATGGAGGAGGTTTTCCTCAGGTACTTCACCACCAATAATGAAGATTCTCGAATGATATTGTGTGCTAGATTGTGATAGCCCTATATTTATTTATCTGCTTGTTTATTCAAGAAGTACACTTATAAGAAGTATACACTGTCTCTTCTACCAGGTAGTCATGGTTAAGAGAGACAGCAAAGGTCAAAGTTACAAAAAAATACACATCAACACAATGTGAACAAACACTTTTTAAAAACAATACAAATCCTAGTCATTTATTAAAACATGTACAGTGTTCTATTTAAACTTCAGGCACCTCAGGTCAGAAAAGCAGATCGATCTTATTATGAAATATCAGCGTCTTAAATATGTGTTTATTAGTCGCCAGCTCAAAAAAACTGCTGCCAATGAAATTTGTGCAACAAAAACATATTACTCCTATTACTATTTTATTTTAATGAAGTTCTACGAGCATGTGACACTTAAAGTGTGTACAAAAAGTGAACATGGTTTCATTTTATGTTCTTTAATGAAACTGAGGTCTGAAGTTTTACTTTTACTAGCTACATAATTTTAGCATTATTTATACTATTGCTATACTAGTATACTATACTATTGTAGTGGTTAATAATATTTCTATTTATGTCTTATTTAGTTTATTTCATGTTCTTTTTTTTCAGTTTGAATTTAAATTTAGTTTTGTTATTATTAAATTTTATATTTAGTAATTTTGTTTTTCTTTTTTTTTTATTATTTTTGAAGCTATATTTCTGTTAGGGCTGTCAAACAATTAATTGCATCCAAAAAAAGTTTTATTTAGCATAATATATGTGCGTGTTCTGTACATAGTTAGTATGTATTTAATATAATACATATAATATACATAAAATATGTGCATGTGTACTGTGTATTTATTATGAATATATAAACACACACACATACATTTATATTTCTAAATGTATAAAACATTTACAGCTATATATTATAAATATATACATGCATATGTGTGTATTTATATATGCATAATAAATATACACAGTACGCACACACATTATACAAAGAAAAACATTTAATTTGGATGCGATTATTAATTTGAAAGCACTCATTTCTATACAGCTTACATTACTCGTAAGGATTTTGTCTCTTCAACTTGAACTTATTTCAGTAAGTTGCTAAAGCATCTACTACATCATTTGTTTTAATTCTAGATTTTCCGTTTTCAATCGAAATGTTTATTTTATTTATATATATATACAAAATTATTCCAGTTTGCAAAAAATTCTGTGTAGTATTTTAATTGCAATAGCAACGTTGTTCCCCTCTCTGTTTATATCTTACACAATCTATATTCATTTTAATAATGTCAATGCATTAATGCATTAATATTAGCATCAATTCAGTCATGTAGCACAGATGATGGCTTTTCTTGTTTACCTATTATTGCCAGTAAACTACATTGGTGTGTTTGGTGAAATGTAAAAAGCATGAAACATGTAAAACTAAGCTATTTAAACGGTCTAAATTCACTCCACAGGTTTGAAATGCTCTTTTAGAAAAAGAGGTCTTAGCTGAGCACAGATTGATAGGTTCAATGCTGTCTTTCCTTCAGCTTCATTTTTGTAAACCCTTCTTCATTTTACATAACTGCTTTTGTGTAGGCACAATGCCCGCCCAGCTGTGTCCCAGTACGGGCCACTTTCTTTCACGCAGGTCCTCTTGTGTGTGTGTCATTTTTTTATGTAAGCGCTCATGTCTTTGTCTATTTCAGGGTCGGAAAGCTGGTGGACTCCAGTCTGGATATTCAGGCCATCCAGCTTCCAGCTCTCCAGTATCAGCACGAGCGGCGGTCAAATGACTGGACCATGGACGACTCCAGCAGCATCAGCGGCATGACGGACGTGACCGATTTCACTGACAGCGGCACCATGATCTCAGAGGACGGCTCCAACATCAAACTCAACACCGGGGTCAGTGGCTTCTCACATAAAACTCACTGCACTTTTAGAAACGAGCTGCTATTACTTTTATAAGTAGCCTACCTGAAACCCTCCTGACTGAGAGCAGAGACATCCTGACAGCGACTCGTATAGACAAGCACTATTCACATGGTTATAAATATTACAAAAAATTTAATATCAGGAAGTCAAATTAGGTAGTTCATTTAGGTTATTTACCCTGATTTGTGTACTTTATTTCTAGCATTGACATCAAATAAAATGTCATAAATGTAATAATATAATATATAAAAAAAAACAGGTAACACTTCAGAATATTGAAATGTTGTGTTTTTGCTCAACCAATGCTTAATTGTGCACATATTAACCATTAATTAATGCTTAACTAATGCATTATTCTGACCCCCTATTCTAAAACATTTTCCAAGTGCATATTTAGCCTAAATTAAGCTATTTCTTATAAAGGAATTACTAGTTTTAATTTTTTTAACAACTTTTTTTGTTTTTAAATTAACAATATTTTTGATTTCATATTCATGCAATTGCTTTGTTATGGTTTGATGGCTCTTTTTCTTTTTTTGGGGAGAAAATCACGTTACAATGTTGTTGGTAATACCGTTTGGAAAAATAAGTTGATTAATGATTAAAATAAAAAATATTTATTATTATATTTATTTGAAAGTAAATAAATTTATATTTACTTAGATTGTTTTTCTGTATCATTCATCATTATGTGTTTTTCCGCAGGCCAGGCTCTATATGCAGCAGTTCTATGCTATGTTCCTGAAGAGGGCGCTCTACAGCTGGCGCAACTGGAAGGTGATGGTGGCTCAATTTCTGGTGCCGCTCATTTTCACGGTGTTGGCCCTTATAGTGGCCCGCTCCCTCCCTGGAAGCAAAATCACGCCTTTGCTCCGCCTGCCACTAAAACAGTACGGCCCTACTCACGTACCCGTGGCTGTAGATGTCAATGCTGGACCGCTGGCTGCAGCTCTGGCTGAGCTCTACACTGCACAGCTGCCTTCCCAGAATGCCATTGCTGCCACTAATATAACAGGTAATATAAAAAAACGAATGCAGAAATAAAAGGTAGCTGACTAAACAACGTTCTAACCAGCGGTTTTTCTGAACAGATTTTTCAGAGTATGTGCTATATAATGCATTGAGGGAGGGCGGAGCTTTCAATGAGCACTGTGTGGTGGGTGCGGCCTTCAGGAGCCGATCCAGGAAGAGCATAGAGGTCATTGGCTACTTCAACAACCAGGGCTATCACACCCCCGCTACGGCTCTCATGCTGGTGGACAACGCTCTCTACAAACTACTAGCTGGACCCGATGCCTCCATCCAGACCGGAAATTACCCCATGCCCCGAAACATGTCAGAGACGGCCCAGAGCCAGCTTTCTGAGTATGTATCATCCTCGATATTCTCTGATTTATGGAGTGATTCATAGAGATCTAAAATCTCATTTTATGTGTTGCCAAAACTAAACTTTTAAAGTAAATATTTATTTTATTATTTCAGAAATTATATTATATTATTAATATATTTTAGTAAAAAATGTTGGTAATCAAATTAATGCCAAAAAGCTGTTTAATTATTATTTTAAAATATAATTAAATTATCATTTTACAAACTTATGCTTTATTTTTAGGAAACATAGTGCCACAGAAACAGAGGTTAACGGTTTCAAATAGTTTGATAATTTTCTGATTTAAGGAGGGATTAAACAGAACAAACCCAGAACCCTACGTGAAGTTAACATGGGACACCTAGCCATTTAGTTGTTCTCTCATCATCATTTTTGTCTCTACAGGAGTCAGACAGGCTTCGCCATCGCCATAAACCTCATGTACGGCATGGCATCATTAGCCAGCACCTTCGCCCTGCTCCTCGTCTCTGAGCGATCGGTGAAGTCCAAACATGTGCAGCAGGTCAGCGGGGTCTACCTCTCCAACTTCTGGTTCTCTGCCCTGCTGTGGGACCTCATCAACTTCCTGTTGCCCTGCCTCCTCATGCTGGTCAGTATAAATGCACTGTCTAGCTTGCTAGTGGTTCTTAATCTGGAGGCCACAATTAACCATTACTTAAAATCTACTTAAGGGATACCCATTTTCCACAAGCTGATATGATTCTTTAGGGTCTTAATAAAAAGTATAAAATACATTGGTTAAAAGCTTTGGATGGTAGTGCAAAGCTACACCCTTTTTACTCTGTCAAAGACTGCTCTGTTAAGGAGCTGTTTTAGTGCATGTCTCTTTAAATGCTAATAAGCTTTGCTAACCCTGCCCCCTCTCTTCCTGAGAGATTGTAAACTTTAGCCGTGTAACTTGCTAACTAGCACATTATAAGAAACGGCTGTTATAAGTTCAAGACACCTTGAAGTTCAAACAACATGTAAAAGTACATTTTTCATTTGATGACCCCTTAAAAATAATACAAAATATGTTTTAAAACGTAAGGTGATTCCCTAAACGCCATTTGGATACCTGAGGGTGCTTTGTTATTTCTAGGTGGTCTTCCGAGTGTTTTCAGTAGAAGCGTTTGTGGCTGAGAATCACCTGGTAGATGTTCTGCTTTTGCTGCTACTGTATGGCTGGGCGGTGATTCCCCTCATGTACCTGCTCAGCTTCCTGTTTTCCACGGCCGCTGCTGCC
Source organism: Enteromius viviparus (assembly GCA_032353835.1). Classification (NCBI taxonomy): domain Eukaryota; kingdom Metazoa; phylum Chordata; class Actinopteri; order Cypriniformes; family Cyprinidae; genus Enteromius; species Enteromius viviparus. Next base: position 1,643,665 of record JAUCNO010001440.1, read on the forward strand.
TACACGCGCCTCACCATCTTCAACATCCTCAGCGGCACGGCCACCTTCCTCGCTGTCACCATCATGACCATACCCGGTGAGTCGCGCGCGTCCACTCTTGCGTTTCTGTTCTCCCCAGAATGTCTGTTTCACACGCTTTTTGTGGTTGTCTTCTCTCAGAGCTGAAGCTAGTAGACATGTCTCATCTCCTGGATAAGATCTTTCTGATCTTCCCAAATTACTGCTTGGGCATGTCCTTCAGCGAGTTCTACCAGAACTACGAGACCATCACCTTCTGCACCTCCAGCCACTTTGCTGAGTTCATTTGCAAGTACTACAGTGAGTGTCTGATAATCGCCCTGAAATACCGCCTGACCTTAAAAAATCATGCTGTAGCTTTTCAAATTGCTAATCAGATAATCCACTGTGTTTATGGTCACCGTAGAGCTGTAAGACCAGCTAAATCTTTGGAATATTACATGCCATTAAAGAAATCTCAATCAACAGCACTGATGTAATTATGAATGATGTCACTAAGAAGCAGCTAGCAGCACAGGAACTAATTATTAGCCTTATGTGGCACACTTAATGCAGACTGCGTAGTCATTCTTATAGTCATTTTGGCTGGTCATCTGCAGACATCACGTATCAAGTGAACTACTTTTCCATGGATGAGCCCGGAGTGGGCCGCTTCCTGGTGGCCATGTCCCTGCAAGGTGTCGTCTTCATCGCCTTGGTTTTCCTCATCGAGCTCCGGTGCATCCACATACTGCTCAACCTCTGCAGGAGACGCAAGAAGGTGGGAGAGGAATAAAAACACTGGATATAGTGCTCTTTTTTTCTTTTTTGGTTTGAATGCTAACAATCACTGCTGTGGGTGTGTGTTTTTGTCAGGTTTTGCTGTTGGCAGAAGAAGCCCTCCAGCCCGAGGACAGGGATGTTGCGGAGGAGAGGAAGAGGGTTTTGGAGTGCCAGCCGGTGGTTGAGTCAATGGTGGGCAGTCCGCTTATCCTACAGGAGCTCAGCAAGGTACACCATTCACGTTCCGTTATTTGGCGTCAAACCACAACATGTTAATGTGTTTACCTCAAGGAGTTTTGGAGTTCTCTATAAGATTATCAGATCAGCTGCAGTACATGCTGTGAGAATGTGTTTTGCAGTGCTTTCCTGAATTAACAGGACAGTTCCACTGTATCCATGCCAACAGACCCTGAGTGTACAGAAACCAGTTGGATGGCGCCACCTAGTGGCCAAAGTGCATAAAACATTCATATAGAGTTGCCCTGTTATGGATAATCAAAGGTTTATATTTTGGTTTTGGGAGGCCCCAACAACTGGTTGACATGCATGCAAGGTCAAAAAAACACTTTCAAAGTCTTATAATATGTATTTATTTTTTACCTTATTTGGTCAAAGACTCCCAAACGATTCGCTCAGTGATACATTTTTACTTTCTTTAGATTTTTTGCTCCCTTTTTCCTATAATCTGTTTGTTTCACTAGGTATATTCAGGCGGGCAGTCGCTGTTAGCCGTGGACCGTCTGTCTTTGGCCATTGGAAAGGGCGAGTGCTTTGGTTTACTGGGATTTAACGGAGCAGGGAAGACCACAACATTCAAAATGTTGACGGGAGATGAAAGCATAACTTCAGGAGATGCCTTTATTGATGGCTACAGCATCCTCCGGGATGTGAAAAAGGTTGGGCATTTTATTATCTCATATTCTCACTTCATATAAAGTGATTCCTTAACTGGAAATTATTGTTTAGAGATGATATATTTCGTTTGTTTCAGTCACAGTAGGTATAAGTGAACAATTTAACAGTATTAAATATGACTCGGCTTCAGGTGCAGCAGAGAATTGGCTACTGTCCCCAGTTTGACGCGGTGCTAGATCACATGACAGGGCGGGAAACCCTGAGCATGTATGCCAGACTGAGGGGCATCCCAGAGAAATATGTCACAGCCTGTGTAGAAAACGTCCTGCGTTCGCTGCTGCTCGAACCTCACGCTGACAAACTTGTCCGCAGCTACAGGTATGAACATGACATCCGAGAGAAACTGGAGGGATAGATCGAAATGATTGATGGAAGATTTATTTTTGTGGTTAGATATGATCTATAAAAGCTTTAGATGTCATTATTGATCGAGTATTAATCTTTACATAACATATGCATGTACAATGTGTGTGTGTGTGTGTGTGTGTATATACAGTATATATATATATATATATATATATATATATATATATATATTATGTATATACAAATACACTATATTTACATAGAAGTATAATTAATATACAAACATATGTTATTACTTATATATTTATATATGCATGTCAATAAAAAAATATGTATTGTCTATAATAAATATAGACAATACATGCACATTAAGTAAACAAAAACTTATTTTAGGTGTGATTAATCGCAGTTAGTTTAAATTATATTTATATATGATACATGGTTAGACATGATTAATGTTGGTTAGATATGATTAGTGTGCTTGGATATGATGAATAACGGATGGTAAAATATGATATACAATTAGTTAGATATGATTGGCTGGTAGTTATATATGATTAATTGGTGGATAGTTATGATTCGTAGGGTTGGGTAAATTGTAATATATGGATGATTAGACATGACTCATGGGTGGTTAGATATAATTCAGGGGTACTTGGATATGATTTATTAACAGACACTATATAATGGATAGATGAATGATTAATAGGTTTAGATGATTAGATTAGGTTTAGATACTTGTTAAAATGATAATGCTTTTGGTTAGATTTGATTGAGTGGACAGAAATGGTTTATGTAGTTTATATTTATGCATGTTTTAAATGTCAGAGGTTCTCTCATTGGCGCTGTTAGCGGGTATAATAAGTTGTCTATTGGCTCCCACACAGTGGCGGCAATAAGAGGAAGTTGAGTGCAGGCATGGCTCTGATCGGTGGGCCGCCCGTGATCTTCCTGGACGAGCCGTCCACTGGCATGGACCCTGTGGCCAGACGGCTGCTGTGGGACGCAATTACACGCACCAGAGAGTCTGGCAAAGCCATCATCATAACCTCACACAGGTGAGCCTCACGTCACCTGACCAACACAGGTATACAGTACACTGGAATGAAAAAAGAAACAAGCGTCTCTCCTCCTCTCTCTGCAGCATGGAGGAGTGTGAGGCTCTGTGCACCCGGCTGGCTGTGATGGTGAACGGTCAGTTCAAGTGTCTGGGCAGCCCTCAGCACCTGAAGAGCAAGTTTGGCAGCGGATACACGCTGCTGGCCAAAGTCCGCGTGGAGACCGAGTTAGAAGAGATGGACCTTCAGCTCTTCAAAGACTTCATTGAAAGCACCTTCCCAGGTATTGACACCACCTGCTTTGTATTTCCGCCAGAGTTTGACAGTTTTTATAATTTTTTTACCTGTTGGTTCTCGCAGGAAGTTTACTGAAGGATGAACACCAGGGGATGGTCCACTATCACCTGACTGACAAAACTCTCACCTGGGCACAGGTATGTCTCAGACACATGCAGTCTAAACATTAGCATACTACTATTTGTGCAGTAAGTACAGTATGTGAAAGCTCTGTGTGTGTATATATAATATACCCAGCTTGACCAAACAGTGAGTGATCTAAAATTAGTTTTATTGCATTTAATAATTTTGTTTAAAACAGTAATATTTTAGGTATTTTTTTAACACCTAGTAAAATCATAAATTCACCTTCAATTATTAAAATAATAAATAAACACCATTGAGCTTAAATGTATAGTTTCCTTGTTTATTTGTATATTGGTCATTATATAATTTATGCAGTATGCTGTAAGCTGTTTATTTATTTCTAAAAATGCTAAATATTTCTTGTTACATACTGTTCCATAAGCTGTATTTTAACCAGTAAACACTATACATAACCAATATTTATACAAACTTTTTTTTTTACTTGATTTTGATTGAGACTTTTTTAATTTGATTTTTGAATGCAGTTGAAGGAAAGCCAATGCAAACGCACTTTTAACACATTTCTGTCTCAGGTGTTTGGTGTTCTGGAAACAGCCAAAGAGAAGTACAGCATCGAGGACTACTGCGTCAGCCAGATCTCACTGGAGCAGGTGTTCCTCAGCTTCGCTCAGTTCCAGCACTGCGCCGAAGCCTGCAGGAAATGACACGCGCAAGCACTACAGGGGCGGAGCTCCTCGATCTGACTTTCACCTGAAGATTAAGAGGTAAAACCTGGGCCGACTGACTCTCCGTCAGACCACTGGACATTGCTCAGGTGCTCACCGGACTCTTCTCATACACATTTCTGACATGATCATACGTAACACACACTTCCAGACTCGAACACTGCGTCGCGCAGAGACAGGACCACTAACCCCAGGACTCCGCCAGTAGGGGGTGTGTGCTTTTGAGAGCAGTTTCGAGGGGACGTTCATCACACTATCGGAAACCGTCTTTGAATCTTTAATCGGTGGGTCTGCGCACCGAAAGGAAAAGACGTTTGTTTATTATTTGTGAGTGCGACAGACTTGACGTCTTGTGTGTGCACTTGTGTACGATTGCTGTGTTATTTATAAAAGTCTTTTTTTTTGTTTTCCACTGTGGTCTCAATACTGAAGGTACATACGCTTCGCCCCTTTCCTGATAGCATATGCAAATAAGGCCAGAAATATGGGAAAATGCAATGTTGTAGAATATAAACATACAAGAAAAGTAACTGAATATGAATGTAAAAATTTGATAGAGTAGCGCTTTATGTCATTTAGAGAATTTATACAATCAATTTATTTGCTTTATCTATAGCTATTTGTTTACAGCTATCTTCCAAAAAAACGAATCTTTCAAAATAACGCAATTCTTTACGGATGTCAGAATAAAAGTCACGTTTATTTTTTTCGCTGCTAAAAAAAAAAATTCCTCAGTTTTCTTTTCAATGAGACCACAGATGTTTGAAAGCGTTTCCCTCCACTTCCAGTTTGATTTTTACCAGTGTGACATTCCATTTTTTGGACTTTGTGTAATTCCGCAGATGACCACTAGAGGACGTACACTGCACTTCTTTTTTTTTTACATTTACATCAAACTAAATGTGTCTTGAGATACACTAAATGTCAGCTTGTGTGATTCTGTCACGGTGCAAAAAACCACAAGCTTTTGTTTTTTTGTTATGTTATCTTGCACTACTGATGTGGACCAATTCATGCAGCTTCACAAAATCCATAAAAGAGCTCAGAAACACGACGTATCGGAGTGTTTAAAATTAGCTAATTTTTTTTCTGCATTGAATGTTTTTAAGACCTTGTCATTCGAGTTGACAGGCTCAGCGACTCTCAGGTCATGCTGCTAAGCATTTATGCTAGATTTCCTCCTAGTCATTCACATCAGCGTGTCTTTGTTGATTCTACATCATCATGAAGACTGAAACGAAAGCAGCATGGCTTCTCGTACTGACATCACTTTGACCACGTTTCCGTCCATTTTAATGCGAACTGAATGTACTTACGTGGTGAAGGAAGCAAACACAGGCTCTATCAAACACACTGACGTACTGTAGATAAACAGGGCTTGACGGTGACTGACCGCAAATTGTTTCTTTTCTACGTTTTTGTCGTTGATTGGTCTGTTTTGCACAGTGCTCTGGCTGTCGTGTCTGAACTGCTTGTTTGAAATACTGCATTTTGAGAATCGAGAAGGCAAACTTGGGAATGTTGATGATGACAATGTTGATTTAAAATGATAAAAATGTATACCATAATGCAAAAAGGGAATTTACATTGTAATCTTGTGTACTGTATCACTAAATTAACCTTGTGAGAAATGTATTGCAATTTCTTTTTTTTATTAAATCTGCCTTGTGCAAAGAAATTTTGTTCTGTAGTCGTTTCTTTGCTTTTCATATAGATCATGTTATGTAAGGATTTACATGTTATGTAATTGATGATGGATTGTGTACATTATTGTTATCTAATAATTCAACTAAGTTTAGAAATGATAAATGGATCATTAATATGTATAAGTATGAAAATACAATCATTAAACAGTATATATGGGTAATTCTAGAATTGGGGTACATTTTGCATCTCCAAGATAAACCTTCTCTTATTTTTTAAAAACAAAAATTTCATTAGATCATTTTTAAATAATAACACAAATTATATTAACCTGTCACTAAAAATAATGTTTTTTTTGTATATTTAAGCACATTATGTCAAGAAATACTAACTAAAAGGCTATTTTCTTTTGTCTTTGCATCCACAATCATTAATTCAGTTCCAATTATTATTCAATATTTAAGAATAATTTTTATTTTTTATGTGTATTTTTAAATTTACTGTACCACTTCATATAAACAGCTGCATAAAACATCCGTTTTCTGTATTTTTTGTAATTTCAGTAATAAAAAATACATTTTATCTCTGTCTCTATATTCTGGACAACTCTGTTACCTCTGTTATAAAAAGTCAACAATCTTTAAAGCTCTGCTAAAAACCATGTGACTTGCACCAAGTTATGTCACTTCCTCTGGCTAGAAAGTCTGGGAGGTCTGGAGGTATGTCATTATTCCTCTCTCATTAATTTGAACAAAATGTGTAAGATACACCAGTAGATAAATTATTAGTCAGATCTGTTATTCTGATATTTCAGTGAATCTCCCTTTCACTTTTTAAAAACAATAATATTATGAAAATAAATAAAATTCGGCCATCCCCATGTCATATCTGTTTTGTGGTTAGCAATTTGAGCTAAAGCACAATATGGTGAAAAATGTCAACTCTGTTAGTGTTTTAAAAAGTTAACGGTAACAGAGTTGACAATGAGTAAGAGAGTCCTGTTCTGATCTGGGTGGTCCACTCTGTTTTTGTTGTCTACTCTTTTACCATCGATGTTAACTCTGTTTAAAGTTTTGCTTTAAATTAATAATTTTGTTCAATTTTATTGTTAACAAATTGATAAGAAACCGATTAGCCCAACTAGTTATTTTACAATGTTATTTTTTTGAATGTAAGTAATTTTTAAGTTTTAAAAAAAATCATTTACAGTCTTTGCATCTTTTTAGTTATAATTTACTTCAAAAAATAAAGTCTACATCTTATAAAGTTGAATTAAAGGATAAAGAAACAAAAAGGGAAAGGGTTTAAACTGTCACATTTGTTAAATGTATATATTTGACCTAATTTGTCTGTAACAGAGTTGACAGATTTATCTGTCAGTACATTGATTTTCTTAAATATTTATAATTTTGAATCTTACAAGTTTAAGAAAAAAATGAAAATAAAAAAAAAAAAGTTGAGCAAAAAGAGAAAATGCAATTTTTTGTTTTCTTCCTCTACTTGAAACGTACCCACAATTCTGGAATGAGTGACTGTTGATGAAATTTCAACCTCATGTACAGGTTTACGCTTCGCAAATCGGCATTCATTAAAAATTGCACCCATCTGATGTCCCAACACTCAAAATACCAAAGCAAGCCAAGCAGATGAGCCATGACATGAGACTTGTATTATTCAGGAAGCCAAGCAGACACCGTTATACAACACAACAGGAGTATGCTACAAGCACAGGGAGCTCGGGGCTTCCTTACACCCCGTCAGCCAGCCAGACGACGGCGGCAAACTCATTTATTCTAACAGACCGTCCAACTGAATCAAAACCATAAAATGATTTATAAAACAGCCCATTGCACATGAACATGACCTGGTGCAATCCAACTGCAATATTTGTGTATGTGTGTAAAACACATAAATAAAAAATACACCAGCACATGCGTTTATTGCTATTTTACAACACAGTCTGTAACTGCCATGAAAATAACGAGCTAGACAGGAACATTAACTCCTTTTTTGTTACTTTTAGAGAAAGATGTTGGGATGATGCCAAAGTTATTAATTCACTTGACATGAGTATTTGCAATGTTTCGTCCTCAATATATTTAAACCATCCCTCATGCACCTTTCAAAGCAACACCTATTGCAGTTTATGCCGTTATATTTGAAATTGACAAAGACATCTCAGCCCAACGTACAAGAATGAAAAAATTCAGTATTAAGGAAATTTATTAAAAAGGTGTAACTTGTAAAGTTTTGCATCCAAATGGTGGTTCTTACTCCAAATTATAGTATTTTTACTCAACTGCATTGATTTTTTCTTCAATGCAACTTCAATTAAACGCAAACCAAATACAACCATAATGCACAGCCGCATTATATATAAAATCTAAGATAAAAGTGCAATGACTTTGAGCTAAATATTTCTTCTTTTCTGAGGTGAAACTAGACCCAGACAGGTCTTTCGCACTTTTCCCTGGCTATTATACTGTGGCTGAACTTCACCATATTTGATATAAACCTACACTCATGATAATGGACCTCCAATGCTGTCAAAATCGTGGCTATGACTGAACTCGATGGCGTTGGGTTAAACACCTGCGCATGGATGAAGCAATTCCATATATGCAATAAATGCATTTTCCAGCGTATGAGAATCTAATATATTTTGGCTGTAGAGGCAAAAGTACCGAGCTGTATCAAATGTTGGCCAGTGGCTGCTATAACGACAACGTCTGATAATGCTGAATGCAATTAAAGCCAGGGAATTTACAGCTCAATGATGCAGAAAAATGGTGTTATTGAACAGTATTCATAACCAAGGAAAGGAAAATTATAGTTTTAGAGTTATGAGGATGTGTAAAGAGCACAGGAAGACAAGACATACAATTAAATACATGCATTACACAATTACATATACATGACTACGTTTTGCTTTTTTTGGAGTGGTTGGTTCACAAAAATAGTGCAATTCAGATGCTAAATAAAGGCTTAAATCAAGCCCACCGCAGTGGCTGTTTCTCTGCTGTAATCTCTCCTTTACAAGCCTAATTGATCAATTAATCCTCCAGAGGTGCCCTACAAAACTCTTCAGCAGACTGTCATGAAATACAAATGAACCACCGCCCCCTTCCAAACAAACCCCCAGAATGATTCATGTCATTGTTCCTCATGGAAATTTAGCAGACTTTCTCAATGCAACCTGATCAGTGAGCATCAGATGAGACTAATGAATTCAAGACCTTACATTTCAAATTGGCCAGAACCTTCAACAATGCAGTGCGATCAGTTGGCCAGATTGGATTTCAGTGCTGCTTTTAACAGGCAAGATGACAAGCAGCACTGCAAGTAGTCCAGTTTTAGCGATTTACACACATGAAAAAGAGCTTGCATGTGTACAAAAGCATCCTTTTTGAAGAAAAAAGGCATTACAGAGAGATACCAGCAAACATGGAGGACTAAAGCAAGCATTACATTGCATACACACCGTATTTAGCCATTTAGTGAACAAAACAAGGCAGAAAAGAGCAATAAGTGCACGTTTTGTAAACACAAAATCGCAATTTTTCATTAGAAAGGTTCAAATCTGTCTGGCTAACTGACTCCATCTCGCTAACTCTCTTCATTAAACGCTACATATTCACCAGCAACGCAGCCAGGTATCTTTTTCTAACTGCTTCGACTGCATACAAATCATCCAAGAGGTAAAGAAAGCCATAAAAGAGCGTTAAATGATAAAAGTGTGTGACTAAACGCAGTGCAATAGCTCATAGCTCGACGCAGCTCAACGGCTCCAGCCGCCATTTTGGCTCAAGCTCTTATTTACAATCCCGCAGCAGAAACAAAGGAAGCACAAGAAACACATTTTCAGCAGAAACGTCTGGATCAAGCGTCGCCCCAAAACCCACTTCACTCCCTCCACTGCAGCTCTGAGCTCAATCTTGTCGCATTTCGGCTTTTTATTCAAGTGAAATGCATAAATGTGGCGTTTGTGGCATGGATGCTCGCTTACCCCGGGTTTATTTTAGAAATTCACGCATATTGCGGCATAAAAAATATTTCCACTCCAGCTCTGCCTCACTGTGTGTTCAATGAGCAGCGTTTGATGAGCGCAGGCGGCCCCGAATGCGGCCGAGCTCTTGCCCTCCCCTCCTCCGCTGCCATATAATGCTCCGCTGGCGCTGTGCGCGAAGCCTTCCTGCCAAATAGTGCGCCGCCGGCCGTTTCTCATCGGCTTTCTTCGGCCGCGTTCGGCTCGGCTGGGCGAGGATGTGTGCACATGCGCAAGCACTGCGACAGGAGTTGGGAAACATGACTGTCCTCTCAAAAACCCACTGACAATAGACAATAAAGTCTGTAATTTAATGGGCTGGACGGTGCTATACTATACAAAAGTAGTTTATGAATTCATATCCTACGCAGTTTTATATAGCATAAAGGTCCGTGTAGTATATATTTTTTAAACTGAATAAATATAATGAAATATTCACTCAAAATAGGTATTATTGTGTGTTATGAAATATTAAAATATTAAAACATTTACTTATTATAATTAATTAACAAGTAAGTATAATTAATTAACATAATTATAAATTATATATATTTATATAAAAATATAAATAATTATAGAAACTTATTTATATTTTACACTATATTTTGGAATGACTATATAAGGTTTGCATATTATACACTTATTGTGTAATGCATTTTCATAAAATTGTCAAATACACACACACACACACACACATATATACTGTATATATATATATATATATCAAGTCATATATTTATTTTATGTTTGTAGATGTTTCACTTTGTCATATATTTTCATAAAATAGTCATATTTTCCTGTATAATTAATATAAATTTTTAATGATTTTCTTAATTTTCTATTAATATGATTAATTATTTTTCTGTAATTAAAGTGACCTGTTTTGACAGCTTGCAGGTTGCATTGACTAACAGCATCTTGTAAAGAAGTAAAAATCATTTTAATGTTATTACATAAAAAATAAATCCTGTTCTACTATTTTTTCATAACTGAAATCTAGTCAACGGTCTCTAATGATTCTCTCAAATGATATAAAAAACAAGTTTGTGGAGAAACTTGAAAATAAAGACATGGGGCTTGGTGTTAAACCTCAGTTTACTTCATCATGTTCCTCATCTTTATACACACGTCACAAAGCTTCCTGTGCTCTACAGGTATCTCTGGTAATGAGGTTGCCTGTGATGTTCACACACACACACACACACACACACACACAAGTAGTAAATCATCAACCAACAGATGAACCCAAATCTCTCTTCATAAGGGAGTGGCATCAATAATCTCGCTGTTTCCCAAACAAAACTCGGGCCGTCTCTCTCTGTGGTTGCCATGGAGACAGTGTCTTCACATGCCTTTGAACTGCTGCATAATGGACAGGAGCTGCTCACTGCGTTTTTGGATATTGCACTGCTCTTCTTTCAGCCTCTCCTGCTCCTGGAGCACGTCCTCCTGGAAGATTCACACCCAATCAATAAATAAAGACTGGCATGTTGAAATGTTAAACAGCTGTCAGTCTCTCCACGCATGAAAAGAGATGTTTGCCAGAGTTTTAAATGTGAGTTCAGTGTGAGGGGCTCCTGTAGAGATGATTTCATTCATTACAGTGAGAGGAAATCACTGTTCATTCAGCTACAGCTGACTTCAAATAGTCTTTCAAGAGAGTATTTCATGCAAAAATGCAGTTAAGCTTTTGGCTCAAAAATCAAATAAAAAGTGTATTTCTAGGAAATAAAAAACATTATACATTACATGCGTGTGTCTGCGTATAAGAAATACGAAAAGCTCTTATATTTACTGAGAATACAGTGTAAGAAATAAAATAAAATGCAAATACCAGAACAATTATATAAAAAATAAATATATGTATATATATTTTTTATTTCAGCCAACTAACTGAAAAGTTGAAGCTACTAAAATTATAATATATATTTTAATTGCATTCTAATTATAATATATAATGAAAAAGTAAAAAACGTTATAAACTATATAAAATAATACTATAACATTATGCAAATAATATAACACTGACATGCACTACAGTGTATTTGACAGTAGTCTATTTATAAATAAAAAAGCACTGAATATACATATGTAAAATGTTTTAGTTTAAAGAATATATGTGTACTGTGTATATAAATGCACACACACACATTTATATATTTAAGATTTATATATTAAGTTATTTATATATAAATATATATATTATTTATAATGTAAACTATATAAATATAAATATATACATGTAAATATTTACATGCATATGTGTGTATTTATAGTTTTATACATGATATGTAAAATGTTTTGATGTTTCATGCAATTATTGTGATTAGTCAGTTGAAACCACTTATATATATATATATATATATATATAATATACTTATTGCACAGCTTTGTGTAATACTGGATTCTGATTGGTCAGTCGCCACATTCCAAGGTTTGTTATTCCCAGATAACAACCGGTAAAAACTAATAACACACTCTGGTCACATCCAGTATGCAGACTTCAGCTGTTGCATTTAACCACGAGTTAAAATGGAAAAAAGAAAAGTTGCTGATATATATATTATGGATCTCAACAAGGTTAGTGAAATATTTAAACTCAGATCAATGTTTCGTGTCTAATTATTTACTTTGTGGCAAAGCCGTGCAATAAACGGATCCAGCAGGTTGATATCGTAATCTGTTGTATAACTGAATATGTTTTGTAACTTACACACACATAAATATATATATATATGTAAATAAATAAAATGGCATGAATTCATATACATACAAAAAAATATTATATATATAAAGTAATAGTTCATGCAAAAAAAAACAAAAAACAACCAATCAGTAAATGCTGCAGTATGAAACAGTATGATGAAAGCCCTAAACGTATTTGCTCTGAGCTGGATCTGTTTGCGGTCACACACCCTCAGTTTACACAGCTCCTTCCTCTCCCTGTCGTTCTCGTCCGCTCGCGCTCGCAGCCAGGCCTCGTTCTGAGTCCTGTGTCGTTCCAGCATATCCTGAAGTTCCTGTCCAATCACAACCGCCAGCTTCTGTTAGTCATTGTGAAGAACAAGAACAAACACGTCTAAAAATCTCACTCTTGACCAGCAGCACCTGTTTCTGTCTCAGCAGATGCTGGCTTTGGGCGTCTCTCTCGTTTTGTTGAGCCTCTGTGTCTCGTGCAAGCGCTTCCTTTTCTCTGTTTCAGATGAAAGCAGATTCAGTTTTGCTTCATAAAATTATTTTTTTAGACAGGTATCGTAAAATAAGCGATGAGGCATTATATCTACCTGTCTAGTTTTTGGAATTCCTCATCTAACATGGAAAAAGCTTTGTGGATCATGTTCATGGCCTCGTCACGAACGGCGCTGAAATCTCTGTGAACGCTCACCTGAAGAAAAACATTGGTTACAAATCATATATTTCCTCATTTATTTATTTTAGTGTTGCCAAACAATAAATCACATCCAAAGTTTTAGTTACGCATGTGTACTGCGTTTATTATTATGTATATATAAATACACACATACTGTATATATTTAGAAAATATTAACATATTTTTATTATTATTTTTTTTATTATATATGAATATACATAGCATATTTTTTTTCTTAAATGGGTCATACGGTGGGACATGCTCTTTTTCAAGCTGTTTGGACTGAAATGTGTGTTGGGAGTGTGTGTACACAACCACCCTACAATGTTAAAGATCCACCAATAGTTTTATTAAATTAAAAGAAGAATAAGTTGCCCCTTTTGAAATCAAGCTATTCTTAAATGCATGTTGGTGTAGGCTTCACACCGATAAAGGCCACTCCCACACTAGTTGATTGACAGCAGCGTGTCACACAGACTGAACTGGTGTCTTACCTCAGACCCGCCCTGAGTGAGCCGTCATCA
>JAUCNO010001440.1:1663857-1685207 GCA_032353835.1 Enteromius viviparus
ACCAGGGAGGTGATCACAGAGTGGGTCGGTGTGTATACACTGTAGTGCTGGTAAGGATTGCATACAACTTCATGTCTAGGCCAAGTACGCTTTTAAAGTTGTCCAAATAATGCTTCAGGGGCACATAATATTAATTGACGTATTTAATTTTGTTTAAGATTATCCATTTTAATTAAAGTTTTTGTAGTTTTTCGTCATTTTTATAGTTTGGATAAATTTTCTTTAGTAAGTTTATTTTGATAAGTTGCAGTCATTGTTTTGAGTTTGTATCATGTTTAGTCACTTTTGATATTTTAGTAGTAGTAAGTACTATAGCATTTTGTATGATTTAGAATTTTTCTATCCTGGTTTAAATTTTAGTTAAAGATTTATTGTTTATTTTAATGTTTGTTTTGTCATTTTTAAGCTTTATAAAAATGACTGTTTGTCAATTAAATTGAAATCTAGGCAAACTGTAACCACTTTTTTATTGTGTTTACATTGTGTATTTCTATGTTCAAATGTTGTTTATTTGGAGTAACAGGCAGCATGGTTTTGTGGTAGTGAAGATCTGCTGCTGTACCTGGATGACAGGTGTTGAAGTCCAGACCGGATTCAGCCGGCTGCAGCAGACGCTCGATGATCCCGCGGGACAGAATGGACGGAGAGAAAACCACCGGTCGCTTGCTGACGACCTCAACCATCTGAACCAGACTGAACGGGATCAGCTGCTCCTCATGACCTACACAAATTCACACTTTCAGAACTCAACAGTATTTGCTCTGATTGGTTGAAAGTTAGAGTGGGTGGGGCTTACGGTTACTGAGCGTGTAGAGCACCGGACTGGACGAGCCAATCTCGCGATAGTTTGTTGCGACTGCTTTAATGAGCCGGACGCGTTGAGAGGTTTTCTTAAAGAACTACAGAAACACACAAAACAAACAGCTCAGAGTCTGTGAGACAGACAGAGACAGACAGACAGACAGACCCTCACCTTCCTCCTGCCCTGATTCTGTTCCAGCGCCATCGTACGAAGTCTCACCAACAACAGCTGCTGAGCCCTGAAGAGAAAAACACGTTTGTCCCGTCTGATACAACACCAGTCTCTTAATAAGCCAAAGAGGGACACAACACTTTTACAGAAGTTGATGTATAGTTGATGTACCTGTTGTAGTTGGGCACAGCTCCGGCCTGCAGCGGCGCCCCCGTGTGTTTGTCCACGCGCACGCAGCGCCACTGATATTTACCATTGTAACGCGTGTCGGTGACCTGCAGGACATCATCACAGCAAACACTGAGACACGGCGGGTCGCCATGGTGACAGAGGTCAAGGTTCACGCGCACGTAGAACGAGTCCGCGCCGGTGAAAGTCGGAGACGAGAGTTCAGCGAGTAAACGAGAATAACCTGAGAAGAGAGAGGAAACGACTAAATCATCATAGAAAACGTCAAAACACACCTGAACATGATCAACTGCAAATGTTTCATTCAAGCACACACGCTTGGTTTTTAAGATATGCTGATGGAGCACATGTTTGTCTCTCACCGTCAGGATTGTCTGTGTGTTTGAGAGCGCTTGGTTCGCTCCACCACTGCAGTGAGAAATGAGCCACTTCAGCCGTACACTGACTGAGACGAACACGACCCTCGCCGAACAACACCTGATCCAACTGACAACAGAGCATGTGATCTGAATGCGTCTCAGTGCAGGAAGAACGTCCCGTCTGACGGTTTCCCATCTCTCTCACCTCCAGTAGTTCACTGCCCTCCTTCAGGCCACACATCTGTGCAGGTGAGCCCGCCCTGACCGTCTGCACGAACACACCCGTCCGGTTTCCTCCGATGATAGTGATGTCCTCTGCCAGACTGACGCTTTTGGACGAGGAGGAGAGCGCCAAACTGAGAAACAAACGAGAAGAACATGAGACGAAACAAACATGATGAAAGTCCTGTTGAGGAAGGGCTCATACCGTGGGGAGGATGATGAAGGTTTGATCGGGAGGGTTGGAGTCATGTTAATCATGTCAAGAGGAAAGAGCTGAGACGGCAGAGAGCTCCAAGAACTCAACAGACACGAGTCTGAGTCCTCTACAACACACACAACACCACCATTAACAAACACTGACAGAAAGACAGAGTGATTAAAGACTTGTGATTACATTACGATACAAAACAGGGGCCAGACACTAACATTTTAGTTGTAATAATTCTCAATACTAATTAAACACCAAAGATAACACAAAAAACTGCTATTTAACACTTATTTGTAACTTATTCTTTAATTGATACAATTTAATTATGAAGTGTTTTTTTATAATAAAATTAAAAAATATATTTCTAAAGCACATTAAAAGTCAACTGACACTGACCACAGTGCTATATACACACACACAAACATCATTAGATATATAGATATTACAATACAAACTCAAAAATAATAAAATAAACAGACACACACAAACATTAAAGTAAGAATTTTATTTTACAAATAATTTTTGTAAAGAATGAATACTTTTTAAAATCTATTTATGTATATTACTGCAATTTCATGTCTAAATTGTAATATATAAACTGGAAATTGTAGAATTGTGACTTGTGGGTTTCTTTATCATAAATCTGAGCTTTTATCTTCAGAAAGCATGGTCAGAATAGTAAGAAATGGAAGATAAAATGTTGCAATTCCAAAATGTGGTTAAAAACGAAGTACCAGATGAGTCCTGCAGTTCTGAAATTCAGAGTTGTTAAAAAAAGAGTTGTGTCACAGCAGACAGACAGAAAGGTTTGTGGTAAGCTGCACAGTCAGACAGACCTGTATGTGGCTCGTTCTCATCACTCCCCCAAGACTTCAGATCAAACCTGCAAACACACACGACAGTGACACGCCAGGGAAACATAAACCAGTCATTATTCTAATGAAATCTTTAACAGTCTTACTCTATGTGTGCTCTGCGGTTGATAGAGTTCATGCAGGGAGGAAAGGGAAATGTGGAGAGTCTGTTGATGTCCTTCTCGGTGTTACACTCCTGCACAATCACAAAACACTCAGTGAGGTTCAAACACAGGACGTAATCATCACTGCATCATTGAGTGAAATGATGTACTGTATGCATTTACTGGAGCGAACAGATTCTCCTCTGAATTAGAGAAGCAGGAGTCTGTAACACAAACACAGCAGCAGCAAAACAAGATCAGTACAAATAACAGGGTAAATAGTGTAAAAGCATCTCAGCAGTACAGCAGTTACTCTGTTCTCACAGTGACACTCACCAACAGACTGCTCCAGGGTTCCAGAGGTTGACTGTAAAAACACAATAAAAGCATGAGACAACAGCACACGCAAACTCATAACACAACTCTGTGTGTGTGTGTGTGTGTGAACTGACCTTCAGATGAGCTCTAAGTGTGAGTGGACTGGGACTCAAATCAACTGAACAACACGGGCCGAAACACTGATCCTCACTGAACAACGACATGTGAGACTACAGGAACACACAGATGTTAGTGAATATATATATATATACAGTTCAGTATAGTATAGTATAGTATAGTACAGGGTAGTGTAGTACATTATAGTACAATATAGTGCAGTAAAGTGTGAGTATTATGTAGTATAGTATCATACACAACATTGTAATGCACTACAGTATAGAGTAGTATTGCAGTACAGTGCAGTGTAGTATAGAGTAGTACATTTCAGTATTAAATAATGCATTGTGGTGCAGTACAGTGTAATAAACGCCGCAGCAAGGCACAGTGAAGTATTATTTACAGTATTGTACAATACAATATAGAAGGCTACAGGGTATAGTTCTGTAAAGTTTAGTGCAGTATATTATAATTGTTTTTAGTATTAGTATTATATACTTTAGTATTTGTAGTATATGCAACAGTACTGTACAATATAATGCAATATAGTGTAGTTTATTATAGCATAATACAGTAGAGTATAGCATGCCATCCCATATACTGGGACGAGCGCTGCACTGGATTCAACTTAATTAAATTCTTGTAGGATAACAAGTTTTAGAATAGAAGTCACTTGCATTTTTCTTAGTGGACATGCTTTATTTAGGGCTGTGTAATTACAGCCAAAAGCAATCAGTTACTGTAATGCACTACTCCTAACGCTGGCAGTCTGTAGTGATGCAGACGTACGCAGTGCATGCAGGTGTCGCTCTGCTCTCTCCGCTCTCGGTTTCTCTCCGTCTCTCTTTCCAGCTGCTCCAGGCTGTTCTGCAGCTCCGCGATTCGTTTGCGCAGACGGTTCTTGTCCAGGAGGCAGTCTGTGAACTCCAGCTGCAGACTGTCACGACTGCGCAGCGCCTTAAACAAACACAAGTGTTTAAGCATGTGTGTGTGTAAGAGAGAGAGAGTGTGTGTGTTTGTGTGTGTGTGCGTACCTGGTCTCTCTCTCTTTCCAGCTCCATGATCTGGTTGAAGTAGGACACACTCCTCCTCTGCTCCGTCTCCCAGTCCAGCTGCAGAGTCCTGAGTCGCAGCTGCAGCTGCTCACACTGAGACGCCAACTACACAAACACATTATATGCATGCTTATATGTCTGTGTGTATAGATTAATATGGTGAGAAACATGCATGGATGAATTGCCAAAATATGATCAATATGATTAATATAGAAAATAGATTCATTTTTAATTTATGACAATTTTTAGAATAGCTTACCAGTTACAAAAAAAATCTAATAATACTGAAAAGATTTAAGATTAATCAATAAATTAATGTATATTAGTGAGATATGCACTTCAACACCTTTAAAATGTAACATGCACACAAAACAAAAACAGCCTATAAACAGCACAGACACAGTTTTGCTCTCACTTTATCTCTCTGAGTCTCGGAGCTCTCCAGCTCCCCCTGCAGTCGGGCGATGGTGCTGCTCAGCTCCTGCCGCTGCTCCCCTGCCTCTCGCCGGTCCTGCTTCAGGATGTCCAACAGAGCCTACAAACACACACGATACATCAGACGACCCACACAAACTCCTGTCCCAGCAGTGTCCCTCCCGCGACTCTGACCTGATTTCCAGAGTTAAGCTCTCTGCTTCTCACAGCAAGCGGTGGCATCTCCTCCGGTCCTGCGGGGGCGCCGTCACACACCACACTGCTCGTGTGATGAGTCATCGAGGGGGCGGAGCCACCATTAACTTGTTTCTCCACCTCCTGTAATCGCTTCCCGAGCTGCTCCACCTATGAGTGACATCAACGCATGCACGCGCCCATTTTAAGCCAGACATGAACTTGTGTGTATCTGGAGTATGAAACACTGAGTAATGCTGACTACCTCTGTGAGCAGTTCTCTCTCGCGCGCCGTAGCTCTGCGCTGCTCCTCTAACGCTCGCGAGTATTTCACAGCCAGTTCCAGATGTCTCTCCTTCAGCAAACCCAACTCACGACTGCCAGACTCGCAGTCCTGCCTCAACCTGTCCCATAAACACACACATTAAATCAGATTCAGCTTCACAGGTATCCTAAAACATATATAATAATGTGGAAGAATCCACAACACGTTTTTGTGTTTTTTTTTTATTGTTTATTCAGTTTTGATTTGAGTTAAATCTAGTTGTGATGATGTACGTGTGTTTTCGTCACCTCTCCAGCTGTATGCGGTCCTGTCGCAGCTCCTGCGCTTTGCGTTCAGCTCGGCTCCGCTCGTCTTCGGCCACGCGACAGCGCTGAGACAAACGCCGCTCACACACACGACTGCAGTGCAACTGCTCTCGCAGCTTACGAACCTCCAGCAGCAGAAACTGAGTCAGACCCTCAGGACCCTCCTCATCTACACAAACAACATGTGTGCTGATTATTGTCTCTTCAGAGGAAGATTTTGGTCTATATTGCAAACATTTTTTACTTCATTCATTACCCATTATTTTTTCTTTTTATATAAAACAAGAAAAATATCACTCCCTTTTTTTTATCGAATTTGTTAATTTGTTAATATGTTCTTCTTTTAACATAAATCCACATAATTGTGTAACTCTTGTTCTCCAGCATAAACTCACCCAGCATGATGGAGCAGCGCTGTGTCGGCTGTTGTCCGGTCAGCTGCGTGAACTGCTCCGGATGATAAAACTCCAGTGACTCCATGAACGCCTGGAGGCCACGCTCGCCACGCCCCCTCAGGATATCCAATAAACGCCCTGAGCACAACAGCCAATCAAATTGATACAGTGATACAGGTTTCTCATTTGCATCCAGATTCACATTCCAGTCCAGCATAAACGGTATGCTTTATAAGTACATCCTTATATTGGAAAAAGGGTTAAATATTACCCACAACCCTTTGCACTACACACAAGCTAGTTTTTTTTCCTTATTGACTTTTCCACATACAAAAATGAAAGAGAAATGAGAGCAATGACATGGCAGAATTTCCCAACACGCCTGTACTTTCTTACTACAAGCTCTGAAACATGTACTTTCCATAGATTTAAGTGATTCACTCTTAAGAAGAGTTTAGAAATGTGCTGACAACCCCCCCTGGGTCAAAAATGAGTAGATGCAATCAGAACTCAACTGAAAGATGTCAAAAAGACATTTTTCAATTCCACTTGCAAATGTTTTAATAAAAGACTCATCCCGAAAATGCATTAAATCAAATCGATAAATAATTTATGAAGTACACCTTTCATTCATTCATACTGTTTTTTTGTACACTTTTGGGAGGGTTTGTCACTTATTTAGGATGCGATTATTCGTTACACATCACTAATATATTCGTTTTTTTCTCTTTTTTTATTTATTTATGTCTTATACTGTATACAGTATATTATACAGCACATGTCTTTTTATTGTTTTTGATCTGTACTCGTCCCTGATAGCACACGTACATCTAGGAGACGTCTATTTGACATCTGCTTTTACATCTGCAAGACGTATTATTTCGGTTGTTTGCTCATCTGCAATACATCTATTGGACGTCTCCTTTTAGATGTCAAATAGACATTTATTATTTGCCTTTCAGATGTTTATGATTTTGAATGTATGTAAAACTAACATCTGAAAGACGTCTGCCAGACATGTACATCTTGCAGAGGTACATGTGCTATCTGGAGTTAGTACAACTTCATTTAAGTCCTTTGGCATGAGTAAAGACGCAGTGTTTGGAAAGCGTCCATCACTACTTCCCGCGTGGTGTTTTGCGTCTCACCGGCTCTGCTGATCCTCAGCGGATACTGACTGGAGTTCAGCACCTCGTCCTCGTCCTGCTCGTCGATCACCTTGCATTGCCGCAGGTACGGCGTCAGCTTCGCCGGGTTTAAAATGCGGGTCAGCTTGTGTCTCACTCCTTCCACTCGCTCCCACAGCTCCTCATACTTCTCCCCCTCTAACGGAGGCATGAGCGAACCCTCCTTTCCCAGCGGCCATTCACCTGCCATAAAACACAAGATGTTTGTCAGGGTCGTGATAAAGATTGCACAAGATCTCACTTCTGGAGAATGCAGACAATACCATGCGGATCTTTCACTGAACTTGAAAGATAATCAGAGAAACAAAGACGGCATTTCAATAGGCTTATACCTGCAAAGTGTTACTGCTCTGATGTTTCTCATGAAACTTGACTAGATATATATATATATATATATCAGCGGAGATTTGTTTAATCATGACCTATATACTTCCTTCACGTGAATAAAACACACCCAGCCAACTAAACTGCCATCATCCGGTGAGAGCGGAGAGCTATCAAAGCATGCATGTAGAGTTCTTCTAACTTAAACCAGTCTGAGACATTACAAAGATCTTTGTTGTGTAGAAGCACAAAAAATACACTGAATATATCTGGTTTTGAAACAAACAATGGTCTTCCTCTGGAGAGATGATAAAGATTGGGGGTGTGTGAGGGGTTTGTGTGCGTCTGTGTTCAGGTAGGGCAGGTCCAAACACATGCTGGAATCTCAATGAATGTCTCATAGTGAAGGAATCCAGTGCTGGGAACGACAACACTTTATTGTCCACTAACACAAGCACACTATCTACTGCACACCTGTATATTAATACACACATGATTCGCTGCATTACACACAAATAACAACAATACAGTAATATTAACACAATGCTTACATAAAAATAACAATATGCTAATCCAAAGTTTTAAATGAAACATAGGCTCAAATTAAGCACGTTTTACAAAAACAAAACAAATAAGTGCTGCAGTCTTTACAACGAGTTCAGTGTAATGTGCCGTTTCATTAGGCTAGTTGTGAAAATGACTAACAATTTTGGAGTTAAATTTGTTAAACCTAAATCCAATATCATTTTTGTTTTCATTATACACAAAAGCCTACTAACAAGCAATGATTCGTTACATAAAAACACAAGGGTGTAACGTTTAAAACAGCGTGAATGTCGCAATCACCTGTGTGTCATATGTACACTAAAACATATAAACGTGTTTTCCCATAATGCTATATAATTCTGTATAAATGCATCAGTTCGTCAAGCGGCTAAACAGATAAACAACTTACCGCTCATGATTCAGCTGATGGACGAGATATAGATATAAATGATGAAAATAAGAACAACAGTGACACCTCTGAAGGACACGAACCAGATGCGAAGATGCGAGGAGAAGATTGAAATGAGCGGCGACTCTCTCTCTCTCTCCTCTCTCTCTCTCTCTCTCTCTCTCTATCTCCCTCTCTCTCAGGAGATTGACACGATACCATACTCAGTCGGTCCAGACCAGAGACAACACAAAACGCCTGAGTCACGGAACAAAATATGAAAGTCACAGTGAAAAGTTTGTGTGGAAATGCTGGGGTTAATGTTTAACTACTATCCGGCGTGATTAGTCACACTTCGGGAGGGTCAGAGAGTTCAGTGACCTTCATGTCTGTGAGGATGAGGATGAGCCACTGGAGGGAGACAGAGCTTTTCTGCTTCAGACAGAGACCAGCCAGGGCATCTATCTATCTATCTATCTACCATTAATATTGTAGGATGTGCTTTGAATAGGCCTATTATTAATGTTGTAGAAGCTGATGTGATGTTAAGGCCTTTCTCATCGGATAGTGAAAAATAGTATTTATTTTATATTTGCACTTTTTTTATTCATGAAGTGCGAAAGTGTAACTAAAAACATAAACATAAGAGCTTGTAATCAATAAGCATAATGTTTAATTATTTAATTTTATTGTTTGTTTTTTTCTTTTATATACCCCTATGTTCCCTGATAGCACACGTACATCTAGGAAACATCTATTTGACGGCTGTATATACATCTGCAAGACGTTTAGGTTGTTTGCTCATCTGCAATACGTCTATTCTACGTCTCAAAATAGATGTCGTTAAGATGTTTATGATTTAGAATTTATGTAAAACTTACATCTGAAAGACATCTGTAAGACTTTGTTTAACAGACGTCTTACAGACGTACTTGTGCTATCTGGGTTGGGTTATGTATTTTTTTTACCTGTACTGGTATAGCCTTGATTTCATTCCTGAAAAACCGTGCCAACCTGACTAAGCTCTGTTATGTTGCTCAGCTCAGTTTAGTTTGACAGTATATTAGTGTCTCATCCTGCATCTTCTGTTCATTTGTCTCAATCGTCTCTCTGTGCCACCAGCCACAAACCGAACGCTGGACCAGAAGCAGAAGATCAAGAGACATCCAGCGGTTCTGCAGAGAAGGAATGCGACGAAGGGCAGCCAAGCATCCAGCAGTTTCTCTCCGTCTGATCCCAACACATAATCAGAGCTTTGTTCTGCTGAAGAATGGCGCTTTATGAGTCCTTTCAGACACATTAAACTGCTGTTGTGCCACTAATAGCAGCTGAATAGGATCTGACATCATCAGAGCTGATGCGGCCAGAGGAACATGAACATTGCTTAGAAGATACAGAAAAGAGCACGTTTTTCAGATGTTTCTGCTAACTGTATTTAGCACGGACACATGAATCAATGGTTATCATACAGAGGGAGAGTTAAAGAACTTTAAGAGAGGAAGTAATGATAATTGTTGAGGACAATTTCATTTGACAAATTCATTTGAATGATGATGTCAGGTGATCATGTCTGAACATGAGTCTTGAGTTTCATTTACCTCATACTCTCACTAATACTGTGACATTGCATCAAAATAAAACATTTTTTTCATTGACAAAATATTAACAGTGAAACCATAAAAATAAACAATGAATAGAACAAACAATAAATATCCTAAAGGAATATGCTTTTAGCAAACATTGTCCACTTGATTGTTGATATTGTCGCAAAAATGTAAACTGCAGGTTTTTATCACACAGCTACTGTATAGTTGACTATAAATTCAATGATAAAGTTGAATAGGCCTTATACATTTTGTCCAACTTTATTCTTATACAGCACACTTGTGTAGGTAGCACTTTATGCTGTCCTCTTACTTATCTACTAGGGGTGTAATGATAGGCGTATTCATATTCGTACCTGGCTAATGTTGCCTTACCGCATTCCGTGGAATCGGGATAATGTGGTTGCTGTTTCTGTCTATGGGTCAAAGCGACCCAACTAAGGTCATATTTAGCCCCTGGAATAAGAATTTAGGGGAACCCCTACCAAAAAAAAATAAAATTAGGGGACCACCCTCTGAATGCCTTTGGGCTACTTTTGAGTAACAATTGGGCGGGTTGTGTTGTGTGTTGATTCTTGAACACAGTCTAAACTTAATTATGCATGCAGAAACTCGTATGGGAAATTTTACAAAGCAGATACCAGTCATTCAAAGAACAAAATTCAACATGAAAAATCTACAGAATTCCTGAACATTAACACTGCAGCTAAGTAAGGCTACTTTGAAGTGTATTGCCACCTTTCTTCCGCGACAGCGCTTCTGTGCAGTTTTACAGGCAGCACACAGGCAAACTGTACAGTGAGTGTTAGCTGTGGTCTGAACTGAAACCAAGGAGACAGCGCTCAGGAAACCCTGGAATTCTGCTGCGGAGGCTAAAATAAAGCGCTATTTACATTGAAATGTGCTCCGACTGTGAGCTTCCTTCTGCGGTGATTGATTCCTCAAAAACACGAGAATTTCCTCTCGCTTCGGTCCAGAGCTGCTTCCCCGAGCGCTCCGGTCGTCCAGACACCAGCTCCAGTCAACAGATTCATGGAGACACGGAAGAACGCCTTTGTTAGACTATTAGGCTATGACACATTTTATTGTTTAAATCTTACAGATTACCATGAGCACAAAAAGCCTTAGAGATAAGATGGAGTATCAACCAAATCATATAAGCAAGAGTTTAACAAGGTCTGTACAGAACGTGTATGTGATGTTTTTAAGAATTCATATACAGCCACCATTCACACGCCTTTCTTTAGTAGACACTTATTTTAAGTTAGGGAATCCTGGGATTGCTGCTGAGTCATCGATGATTAAAATTCGATCATTCTCTTATCTCTGGATGACGTCATGCTAATGGATGAGTGGGCGCGGGAAAACCCGAAACCTGTGCAGACAAATGAAACACCTCAAATACTTTATAAATACTATTATAAATATAATATTAAAAAATAAAACAACCAAAAAAATGACCAAAAACTATAATTAATGTAACATAAGTTTCAAAATGTAATCTACATAATAATTATTAAGACATTAAAAGTAATAAACACTGCTATTAGCTGTTTCTTTGTAATGTTTTCGGTAAATTAGACCTTTTTTTAAGTACATTATAGGGACATATATAGGACATATATATTACACTATAGGGGGAAATTAATTGAAAATGCATTTATTTTATATTTATTTGTTAATTTATTTTGTTAGCCTATTATTTATTCTTTTATTTGATTTGATTTAATTATTATTTTTTTATTATTATTGAGTTTTAAGTGGTTCACATTAAGTGACTCCTGATTTACATTTATGCCTTTGGCACTAACTGTGACTTCATGATTTATATTTGATCAGTCTGTATGTTGCATGGGAACACGGGATCGTCAAAACCATTTACCCACACCAGAAAAACACCAGCAGAACCTTTTCAAAGCATAACCGGACCGTGATGGATCCTCATGTGACATCTGGAGAGTTTGAGGCTTCATCAACCCTGAGTGGCAACACACAGACACTATTAAAAGTTGCATAAACACTGTGAAGAGTTTGTAAAAGTGTTGCGGGAAGCCAGTGTGGGCAGTGAGAGCATTTGGCTCGAGGACCAGGGTGTGTCTGTGGTCATGGACTTTGAGAAGAAACAGCAGCTGGAGGAGAGAAAAGGAGCTGGAAGGTCTTTGAGGGTCAGATGTATCAGAGAGGAGGAATCATCCTGAAACAGAGATGAAACCTTTATACAGAGATACTTGCAAGGACGAGAAAAAGAAATGCAGACAACATCTAAGAAACTGAGGAGGTGCAGATGTAATTTTGTCTTTACAGTGGGAGCATTTGTCTGCCGTCCAAAAAACCTTTCTAACTTTCTCTCTATGTTGGACAGTGTTTTACTTGGAGATGAAAGAAATGAGAATGAGAATGAATCAGAGGGAAAAGAGGAGAAAGGAGACACAGAAAAAAAAGTAGGCTAGGATGAAGCTGAGGAGTGATTTCGTAATAAACCTTTAATGTTTTTTTGTTAACATATGAAAACATTAGGCTATTTAAAAATAAAAGCCTCTCTGTGAATATAAGAGAAAACATCAGTGACATGGAAAAGTTCTATGAACCATCATAAACTAATAATTATTAGCGTTTAAAAAAATTAGAATTACATATAAATATGTATATATATGGAGACTTCAGAGATTGAATGTCCCTTAAGGTCAAGGGGCCCTGGGGGGTCCTGAGGGTGATCCAGAATTAGAACAGAAGTGATCCATGTGAAATTCAGCCTGGATCTTTTGACAGTGTGGGATCTCCTGGCTGGATTTACATTCAAAATGTGTTAACTTTTCAGGCTAGATCATTTTACACGTTCACAAGTCTCCTGTAAAATATCTGTATTGTTTATGCTCATTAGAGTCTTTACTGAACAAAAAAAAAAAAAAAAATAGGTCTGTTTAGGCGCGTGTCTGTGTAATGATTCAGTCTGTGCGCATGCGCATCGTCCTTGTCTCTCTGCGCGCGGAGCGGAGGCGCGTCTGGTCTGGAGTTTATTCATCAACGCACCAAACTTTGCTATTTACCGGGGTTTGAGGTATGTTTAAATGTTTGTGATGTTTAATTACATTTAAATTGGCTTTTGTGGACAAATATCATACTTTTTATAGACGAACATGGAAGTTTAGTTATTTTATTTGTAGCCTAAGTGAGCAAACTAAAGACTAAACTGAAGACTAAAGGAGCGGTTATTAATAAACTGACACGTTGTTTTAACATGGTTTGTTCAAAAGTGTTTGTAAAGTGTCTACAGAAAGTCAGACCTCGTCGGTAGACTATGTAAAAAAAATAATAATAAAAAATTTATGTAATTAGACTAAATAATTTTTCACATTACATTTTTTCGAATGAGATTTTAGGGATACATGATGATAGGATGTTGTCAGAGCACTAAGGTGTCTCTATGATCTTCTATATCATGTTTTAATCAACTTTTAACGTAAAAGATTTACTGCGAAATAAAACTTTTTTTTCTATGTGTAAACATTTTATTTCTTCTTTTGTGTTTATAAAACATGATGCTAAAAAGATTCATGTAATATTTTTTAGTGATAAGGTGCTGTCAATTTGTCAAGGTTTTGCTATGCTGGTGAAAATGCATGATAAAAAGCATAAACGAATGCATGGTCTATAAGTAAAAGAGAGAGCAGCATGAGCTAAACACACACAGCTTGTTTCCATTACTTCCCACTCATTTCCTTGCTCTGTCTGGTGCTCTGTGTGTGTGTGTGTGTGTGTGTGTAGAGACACAAAGGTGTAATTAAACTCCAGCAATAACAGTCTGGATGGAGACGTGTGTTTGAATTGTATGTTAAACTGTTCAAATGAGTCTGTGAGGACACACACAAAACTTACATACATAATATTTATTTTACATATATGGTGATCACAGCTAAATCACCATATATGTAAAAGAAATACCATATGCACAGTATACACCATGCTATTCTACAAAATTGGTCTAAAGTCAGATTTGGAAACATCTTGAAAATAAAGAAATGATGCAAAATGCAAACTGTATCTCACGTCTAATTTCTAGTAATTGTGCATATACTTTATTACCAGAAAGTTTTGGTCCGACCTTTATTTAGAAGTGTTATATTGACTTATTAGGGCGGTCGTGGCCTAATGGATATACTGTATAGAGAGTCGGACCTGTAACCTCAAAGGTCATGTGTCCGGCAGGGATTGTGGGTGGGGTTAGTGAATAACCAGCGCTCTCTCTACCTTCAATACCACGACTGAGGTGAGACGCTTGAGCAGGGCACCGTTTCCCCAACTGCTCCCCGGCTGTCCACTGCTCCGGGTCACTTCTCACTGCTGTGTGTGTGCACTTACCCTAGTACGGGACACCATATCTGGCCACATGTCACATCCTTTCCTTATTAAGATATTGCTTACACACACATATACAGTATACACACATACACATATATATACTCTCTCTCTCTCTATATATATATATAAATGGTTGTTGTTTTTTTCATACACTGATCTAAAACCTCTTATACCTTAATTGACATTTCAGCATAATTTTTTTTTTACAAAACATCCCACGTATCAAACATTTCAGTAGTGACAGGTAAAACCGGGACACATTTTTTTTTTGTAGTAAAAAACAACATTCGGGACAGCCATCTCCCAGTTGAAATACACACACATGCAGTATGTGCACCTTCTGATTTTGCCAAGTTCATATTTTGTTAAACATATTTTATTGACCCTGGAACAACATTTTAATTCAAAAATATAGTCTTGACCCTATCTCTACACCTTAACCTAACCCCTGAGTAATGCTGAAGTCATATTTAATGATGGATGACTGACACTGTGCAAACACCAAACACTGATTGTAAGCCTAAACTTCACAAAAACGGTTTCTTCAAATCTGATGTTGTTCCAGGTATAACAAAGATGTTGACCCAAGTACACGTTGCTCTTGGTAAAATCAGGTTAGTGATATGGATGTGTGTGTATACATGTATAGAGACGACGCGGTATTTCTCTAATCATGTTTGACTCTCTCTTTCTCAGGATGTCTGTGAAAGGAAAATACTGACTGACGGGCGGCTAAATGGATTGAGACGGTCCGTCGAAAGAAAGAAGAGAGAGAGAGAGAGAGAGAGAGAGAGCAGAGACGAATAATCCAGCTAATCCAGGCCAATCCCAGCCGTACAGACTCCTCTAAAGCCACAGACAGAACGCAGCGGATCACACACGTCTGATGTGCTTTAGATTGGCTGTTTCGGGGGATCCTGGGATGTTGAAGGATCTGCGGTGGGATTCATAAACACTAAAACACCAGATCAGAGCACCGGTGGATGTCAGGTGCGTCAGGACAGAGCTGAAGGAAAAGGAAGATGCTGGATGTCATTCGTCTGACAAAACAAGTTTCTGGAGAAACAGCGCTCGACTTTGGTGTGGATATGAACACAGAAGCGGTTTTGAAGGAGATATAAAAGATGTGACATGTGAAGCAGATGTTTGGAAGATGGTCTGCATCAAGTAAATCTAAATAAGTTTCTAAATACTGTGTTAACAGTGATTCAGCCATTCTTTTAAAAAGATGGTGGCATGTTAGATATTTTTTAAGGCATTTTGTGCAAGACACATATTTTTTTCTACTATCAGAGAGCGTGTAAGCTTTCTGTGTTCGCCCGAAGGTGTTCAAATTCTTCGTAAATCCTATTAGGCTTCTTTAACAGGTTATTTTTAAACTCCGACTGGAGATGGGCAGCAGCTCACAAACAGACGTGTGAACATTTACACACATTTGTGTATTTCTAATAAGTAGATTTTATGGCGTTCATATCTTTGGCCTGATAGTTTATCATAATGCTCTTTAAAATAGTCTTCAGTAACATTTTTGCAGGATATTATATTCAAAGTGAGAGTTTTTGTGTTTGCGCTGGTCATCTATAAGTTTGAACCTGATCAGACCTCAGAAGAACACTCTGTCAAAACTGCTGTTTTGTTTAATTAATACCTATTTACAGAGTTTCTATAAGTTTTCCGTTATTTTTCTCTCTCTGGATCTAGTCAAGTCATTATATTTTAATTTAGCTGTATATGTTTTGTTAAGCTCAAGCTTTCTTATTTTTTTTTTCACATTATTTGACATTAATTTAACATTTATTCTATAAATTTAGGTAGTTTTTTTCTGACTTGTTTGCCTATTCCTCCATCTTCTCATGTATTTAAATTATTTGGGTATTTAATTGCCTCCTTAATCTAGCCTTTTTAAAGCATTTTTCAACCAGTGATTGTTTTTGGGATCTTTTTTTAATGATTGTTTGACATCAATTTCCTATTTACTGTTGCATTTACATCTGGCATCTGTTTACATTTGAGGAGCACCTCATCATCAGCTTGCTACATTTTTGACAGACGTTTTGGATTTGGTTTTAAGCATCATTTAAATCATATTTCTCGTCATGAGTTTGGGAAAATTGCCGGCGATCAAAGGCCTGGTGTCCACGTCTCAGGGCAAACGGCGGTTTAAGAGTGACCTGTCGGTGGACATGATCAGTCCGCCGCTCGCCGACTTCCGCCACACGATGCACGTGGGCCGCGGCGGGGACGTCTTCGGTGACACTTCGTTTCTGAGCAACTACGGCGGATCGAGTAACAGTGATGGCCCGCGGTGCCCGGATTCCCCCTCCGGCTCCAAACCTACGCGGTTTTTGTCGAGAACGCTTCAGCACGTACGAAAGACTCCTCTGCCCCGGCTGAGAGGAGGGTCACGTGACTTCTCGTCCCCTCCGCCGTCCATCTCGCCCATCATTAAAAACGCCATCTCTCTGCCCCAGCTCAACATGACCAGCGGCGGTCTGATGAGGGCGCTGCTGCCCACCTCCACCAGCTCCCCGGACGAACCGCTCTGCTCCTACGGTACCAACACACATCTATTATACACATCTATTCAGTTTGGTAATCGAGTAATCAGGCAATTATTCTGCTAATTAATCGAGTAATAAACTTACCTAACCCCAAACTCAGCAATATGCAAAGATGTAGTTTGATTTGCTCCACACATGTAAATGTAACTGTTTGTGTGGAGCAGAAGTTACTGTGAATGTACGCATGAACATAATTAAAACACTTAAGATAAACCTGCACAGCATTTAGTAATTCAAGTGAATCATTGAGTTTGTGAGTTCACAATGATATCACGCTTTATTATTACTTGCATTGATATAGTTAGGTAATATTATCATTATTGTTATCGTTATAGTAAGCGTGTTGATTGTGTGTGATTATGGTTTTGGTGCTGCATTTATAGTTCATTAAATTTCATTGCAGCATTAGTAGTGGACATTTGTTCATAGGTAAATATGTTAATTTTGATATTAATCTTAAAACTACTGTTGATCTGCTGCAGTACATCCCTTAAGGTGAGCTATTTTTAACTTGACATGGTATCTTAAACACATCCCATGAGTCATGAATGACCTTTTTTGTTGAGTACAAGCACCTGCACACACACACCTGCATAAAATAAAGCAGATTCTCACACAGTTGAGTATTTGAGGGAGGGACAGAAGAAAAGAAAAATGCTGTGGTGTGTGTTTAATATCTCTGGAATCCTGGAATTTCCCCTGTTCTGGGAACCCAAACCCAACTCTGAAAGACTGGCAAAATAACGAGAACTGAACACAACACACACACACACACACACACACTGCAGAGAAATCTCATCCTGCCACCTGCTGGACACTGACCACAACACAGCAGATTCATGTGAACGAGTATTTCATAGATGATGTGACGTCGATGGCCAGTTGTTTGTCAGGTTTTACTCAAGTGATAATTTAAAATGTCTGGTTATTTGTCCTCTCTTCTCCTGCAGGTCTTCACTCTGGTTTTGTCACGCTGCCTCGTTTATCTCGACTCGACCAGAGCTTTGCAGAAGCGTCTGAGGTGCTCAGTACAGACAGTCGACGGAGTTCCTTACCTGAGAACAGCGAAGTCTCGATGGCACGATCTGATTCGCTCTCGTCCTTCACGGTGGACCTCGGCCCCTCCCTCATGAGTGAAGTTCTGGAGCTGATTGACAGCGCCTGCTGCCTCATTAAGAGCCATCAAGATGATGGAGCTGAGAATGAAGAGCAGCAGAGCTCAGATCATAACTGTCAGACAACAGACGCTTCAGTCGGAGCAGACGTGGCCATCGAGCCCAGGAGGTTTCGGCAGGCTGCTAGCGTGCTAGCACGTCACTTCGGAGGAGGAAGACCTGAAGAAGAGCGACAGAGACCTTCATCTTTCAGACACACCAGGACACCATACAGCTTCACTGAGACCGAGGATGAAATCAAAGTATGAACATCAGACAATACGCACACGGACAGTTATGATACAAAAACAGATTGATTTCAAAGACAATTTGGTTTTTAATATGATGCTTATTTGTAAGTCCAAATAAAATGAGTTTTTTTAAAGGACATGAAAGAGATGTGCTGTACTTTCCATCGTCATTCCTTCTATGCAAGTGAGCATCATTCAGATGAACAATCATCTAGCTCTAAGTTTCTTTGTTTCTCAATTTAACTTGGAATCAAATATATTTAATGAATCTGTCCTGTACATATTTTACATTTATGCTTATATGTGCACATGCATTTACAAAACCAAGGCAACGACCATTTCTAGCATCTACAGTTGTTACCGTTTTCCTCGATTGCTAAAACACTACAACCAGACACCCATTTCCCTACACTATAAACACCATTCTCTGCTTTGACACGAGTCAGATTTGGTGAACTGCAAAACACACATTAAAACTGAAATTAAATTAAACTGAAATATGCAATAAACATTCATTTAACCACATTAGATGTTACATACAACCACGGCTATTTTAGGGAAAGAACATCAAAAAAGAAAAAGAAAAAAAAGAAATGCAGTTTAAATCAGTTTACAGTTTTCCCCTGTAAATTTTACAGGAATTTACCGTAAACCATTTAACAGGTTTTTACCATAGCGTTTTTTAACTGTTCATCAGCTGTGAGCCTTTTTCAGTCAACATCCCACATACAGTAATGCATTCATGTGAAAAGGTATTTTGAGGGAGGGAACCACAAACAACATAACTTACCAGTTTTGTAAATATTGTTTTGAATTTATTGCACCAGTGTGTACAGTTATGTTATAGTGTGTGTGTGTGTGTTTGAGGGCTTGTGTCAGGGCAAAATTAGTTTTTTCAGCAAAAGTGAATGATTTTGGGTAGAGCTTCATTTTGATCTGGAAATAGGATGTTTGGGGAATTAGGTGAGATGTTATGGATTTGTGTTTACTGTTTTGAGAAAATGAGGCATAGTTTTAAAAAATTTGTTTAAGCAATCAAGAAAAACTTTAAACATGTATCTACATAGATCTTACTTCTAAAGCCAACATGAACACAAATGTATCCATGTTATTTGTAACATATTTTTTTAATGACATTTAAATTTTATATGAAAAAAAACCTGTTATATATTTTAACAGAATAATTTGTCCAGTTTTATACTTAGTGCTGACAGAAATATGTATTTCTAAGCGAACATGTAATTTAATCACAAATAAATAATGTTTAGATATGCAGTGAATATGTGGAATCATTTGTAGAAATATATATATATATATATATATATATATATATATATATAATTAACTGTTAAAATAAAAGATATATTCAGAAAAATTATTGTTTTACTTCTTAAAATATAAAAGCATGAAAAAAAGCTTAATTAAAATGATCTCATGAAGATGTAAAAGAAGAAAAAAGTTCTCAAAAGTGTTTTTGTGTCTGAAAGCGAGTGTTTTGTAAGGACTGCCAATTTGTTGAATAGAATTTATAAGTCTGTATCTGTACAGGGCAGCTTTGAGGGACTTTTTTTTAAGGTATGGACTTTTCTCTTTTATGGTTAACAATGGCTGAAATACTGGATTATCTGAAAGTTTTTCTGTGGCCCGAATTTAATAGGAAAAATGATTGTCATCCAATTGTTTACACTTTTAGCACACAGTATTATTAGCGTAGATAATGCTCTATAAAGTTAATAAAGTTCTATCTGATTTCATCTGGCGAGTGAAAAAGGTCTAACACAGAATATTTTTATTGATGAATTTTTTAACTTAGCATAGTGTTACTGAATATGTACAGTACCAAAATAAGCCAAGCGCAGTTCCTCTTCCAGGGAACTCAACGCTGCTTCCTAGTGGACACTTTCGGGAAGGCTGCCAGCATGACCGGTATCTAAAGCCTCTGTAAAACAATTCTGATCTTATTGGTCCACATAGACCTGTTACAAAAAGTATAAAAAGGCACCTGCTGAAATGTAACAAACTTTGTTTTCTTTGTAGCCGTGTGTTTGTTTATATGTGAAACATCATCCTGGTGAGTCGAGCAGCGTTTTAAGCAATGTGTGCCTCTGTGTTTGGATTCTAACACTTGAGGGTTTGTGTCTTGGGCCGTTGCCGAAGCTCAGTTTTATACCAAGCTTACAGCATTGCTTTGATCTGTGGTGTCTGTATACTCTTTTCATGAGGTTGCCTGATGCCATGGATAATACTATAGTTATATAAGGATAGCTATGTGCTAGCTCAGGGACTGCTTCTCTTCTCTGAGTTTTTAAGTAGTGGTCTCCTTGAGCTCTTACCTAGACTGTGTGGTCTCCCCTGCTGGGGATTTAAGTAAACAGCCCACTCTTTGTTAGCCTTTTTATCTGGGTTTGGGCTCCCTTGTTTCTACCAAGTTATGTAGCATCCTGACCAAGTTTGTCCTCTGAACATCATGGCCTCTTAACCGTCCCCTAATCTACTGATTGGCTTCATCACTCTGTCTCCTCTCCACCAGTAAGCTGTACTGGGAGTTCTGGCGCAATATGGCTGCCGTCGCATCATCCCGGTGGATGCTGCACACTGTTGGTGGATGAGAAGAAAAATTATTAAAAAAAAAAAAAAAAAAAAACTATAAAACCAACACACCTAGGCTTCTAACTGATGAGGAAGACAAAAGCGGTCATCAAGTCTTATATAGTGTCTATTATTAACTAATCATTGTCATTAGGATATGTCCCCAAAGCCTTTAAACTGGTTGTTATTAAACCTCTCATTAAAAAAAAATGCAACTTGACCCCAAAGATTTAGCTAACTATAGAACGATCTCAAATCTCCCTTTTCTGTCAAAGATACTAGAAAAGGTAGTATCCTCACAAGTATATTCCTTCTAAGAGAAAAATGGTATCTGTGAGGATTTCCAGTCAGGATTTAGACCGTATCATAGTACTGAGACCGCTCTAATTAGAG
>JAUCNO010001440.1:1691845-1708284 GCA_032353835.1 Enteromius viviparus
GATTAGGGTTGGAGCTAAAATTTGCAGGACAGCGGACCTCCAGGACCAGGATTGAGAAGCCCTGCATTAGAGGCTTATGTCTGAACCCAATTCTTAACAACCCAAACTAATTTGCCTTTTTTGGCAAAACCTTAAAGTTCAGGGACTTTGCAGATCTCATTCACTCTTTTTGCAAAACTCTAAACATCCTCAGTCACGACACAGCTTGCACTGACGAACCTGTGACCGTAAACACAAGAAGCACAAGTTAAAGGAAACATTCACCCAAAATTATGAATATGTATGAACTTCTTTGCATAAAGCTAGATATTTTGAAGAAAGTTTGTAAGTTTTGGGTCACCATCGACTTGGTGGTGGAAAGGGCAAAAAACTATACAGAAGTCAATGGTGACCCTAAACAGCCTGGTAACAAACTTTCTTCAAAATATCTTGCTTTGTGTTCGGAGAAGAAAGAAATTGCACACAGATTTGGAACTAGGCTACTTGAGGATGAGCACAGAATTGTATTTTTTTTGGGTGAGCTATTCCTTTAAGCACAACTGCTAAATAGCTGTCATAGTTTATACACATAATTAAAAAAAAAAAAGATCACATTGCTTGGAACTATTATATTATATTGCAAGAATATATTGAAATAACCAAAATACATTGTAAAGAAAAAAAAAACAATAATAATAAAATTTCTCTTCCACTCTTCTTTTGAACTTTCCAACTGATTCAAACTGTCTAATTATAAAATATTTAATTTATACGCTACAGTAAACTTATTTGTGTAACTACATGCACTTGTCACTGTGTTCTTTGTTGTTGTTGTTGTTTTTTAATGAATCTGTAGTGTGTATAGGCTATTACTGACTAATATGCCTATGTGTAGAATTTGAAAGCTGTCTATTTTAACTCGTTTGGAGTTCTAATTTAATTAAAATATCTGGTTTTGTGTTAAAGGTTTAAAAAAATATTGATGGTTTCAAAACAGTTCAGAAAAACTGTATACTGTATTTTTATTTATTTATTCTTAATTTCTTAATTCTTAAGTCTTAATATTTGCATGCATGACTTTGTTTTTGGGGTTGTTTTTTGTTTTGTTCTTTCCTTTGTTTCTCTCTCTTGTATGCTCATGATATTAAAATAATTTGGAATGCTGGTGCAGTTGTTGTTATTGTTATGCTCAGGTGTAATGAAGTAGGTGAGAGGTAACTGTCTCCGAGTTGGATTGTTACGTGACGCTTTCGCATTCCATGTACTCATATCACAGCGCGGTAACGCCCCCTTCACGCACGTGAACAGACTCCGCGCATTTAATTGGCTGGGGCCGACCCCTCCCCTGGGCGGATAGTGCTGCAGAAAGAACCACATGTGTGCGGGTGTATTCACACTCAGCAGTGATCATGTAGCCTGCAGTATATACACTGTATTCTTAGTAAATAATACTCAGCAGTATTGACTCATTTATCTTTCGGTTTCAAGAAAGACGAGAGACTTTATATTCTTATGCATTCACTCATCTTGAGTCATTTAAAGTCCGATTGTATATAAGTAATGGTTTTATTTGATTTTTAATTTTATTTTATGTCTACTTCAATTGCTGGACAAGAAGAAATGGATATAAAGTCTCGTGTAGCCGGAAGTCGAGATGTTTTGTGCTTGTTCGATGTGGACGGAACGCTGACACCCCCGAGAGAGGTAACATATATATAGGAACCTCTTTATTATCCACAAGATAGCTATGAGATAACGTTAAATGTAACCGATAGGCCAATGCATAACATTTAAAGGTTTATAAAAGAGCCCTGCTCTCATGAGCCTAACACCTTAATCCTTATGTAACAATGTTTCTATTTACAGCGCTGATCTGTGTGTGTATATGAAGCATGTCTCGTGAGTGTGTGTTTGTACATTATGGTACACTCGTACTGCACGTATACATCATCAGCATGTGGTTCCCATGCAACGCTCCTGGAATGTTATTTGGAACGGTTTGAGAAAAAATAAATAAATACTTAAAACGTTCCAAAACATCACCCACATGCGTTTATATACGTTACAGTGTGCACATTAACACTTTGATAGAGGAAGGTTCGTTCTGTTGCAGATCACAGTACTAAAATCATCTGTCGCTTAACATGCCGTTCTGACCGCGTACTGTTTATTTACGTTCAGATGAGTTAGTATCAGTTTCCTCAGATGTTGCGTCATCAATCCTGTCCTCAGCTGTCCGTGTCTTGTCCTTCCCCAGAAAACAGTTCCCGGAACTTACTGAACGTTTTAGCATTACGAATAAATCCCCCATTCACACCAAGATGCGAAAGCGATAGTTTTAAAAACCGTTCTTTTCAAGAGAATAGCGGAAACGCCGAATGGTGTCGTTTGTATCGCTATTACAGCAGCGTTAATTTAAACATTGACAGCCAATCAAAACTTCAGTCTTCTTTGAAGCGCTTAGTTTCCAAACAATAACTGCAGCGAGCGTTTAAGATGAACAGCATCTGTTGGTGTGGACGTTCATCATTATCGGGGCTGTTTTAATGCTTCGCTGATTAGTTATGCTGGGATTAATTGCTCATCTGCCGCACCTTGATACTCCCAAACTCCCCCATTAAACGCCTGGAGTGGCTATCAAACGCATGAATCGCATATTTGAATGACTTCATATAGTGTGTGATAACCTGAGTGTACCGTGACTAGGGCTACGATACCTTTTTCGATACAATTTTATGAAATCCGTTTTAACATAGTCATATATTTCTGCTGCCATGTCCAAACCCAACTTTATTTTGATGGTTTGCCTTGAATACCTTTACAGTTCTGTGTGTACATGATATAACGATAGATTTACTTAAATTATATGGTTAAATGCTCTTGAAGTATCAAATTAAAGTAGAGACAGAAATGTCTCGCAGTCATGTAAATAACATAAGGGTATTTAACACACTTCTGGTCAAACACACTGGCTCACTGGCTGATGAGATTAACACCTTAATGTATCGAAATTGGGTACCGAATGAGGAGACGTTTTTCGATACTCTGTTGTATCGAGGCAATTCGGCCAGTACCTAAAAAGTATTGAACTCGATACCCAGCCCTAACTATGACAGTCTGTAGTTCTCAAAGAAGAACACATAGCGTTCCGTTTCGCAACCCGTCAGTAAAGAACACTACCGTGGCATTAACGTGACTAACGTGCACTTTAAGCGTCTGCCGAAAACATAAACGTTAAGCATAATATACAGAGCTGCAAACATAATGTTCCATGAGACTAACCAATGCTGCTCGTAGCCAGACTATATTTGTCTACTTGTGAAGTGGATCAGTTTCAGGGGCACTGAAGCCACAGGTCACATCAGAAACCCTTCAGTGATGTTATTCTCTTTGTGTGTCTGCAGAAGATCGACCCTGAGCTGGATGACTTTTTCCAGGCCTTGAGAAAGAAGGTGAAAATCGGCGTGGTGGGTGGTTCAGATTATTCCAAAATCGCAGAACAGCTCGGAGAAGGAGATGAAGGTTAGAGAGTGTTATGTAGTGGGCCTATCATTCATTTCATCATGGTCTGCCAGTAGACGTCTCGACTCAAACGGGTTCAATTGCTTTGGGGCGTTTCATTAGTTGTGGAATGTGGAAAAACTGGTTTAATTGGATCACTGAGTCAACTCAAACATTAACACAACAGCTGATATCACATGGTTCCCTCCGTCTAGAATCCAGTTGATGAGTTTCTTTTCTGATCGTTGAAATAAACAGTTAAGAAATCAATATCAGTAGACGTCACTACAACAGTATTGCTCAGAGGTTGTTTTTTTATTAAGGCTTAGTTCTCAGTTGTGCTTCTCTAAACTGCACCATTTGTCTCAGATTAATGTGTAAGATAGGAAAAGAGAGTTTGATTAGAGGTCTGAAAGGATACTGAAAAAATAAGCATTTGTAGAATGCATAAATTTAACATGCAAATTTTCATTTCTTTGGTGTCTGGATGAAAAAGTAGTTCTGGAAGTTCTAAACAACAGGTTGATATGAATGTAAGGTACATTTTTAATAATATGCATGTATTTTGACCTTAGTTGCTCAACAAATCCCAAACAATTAGCAATTTAAGTGATACATTGTTGCAAATTCCTACAACGATTGGTTAATTTCATTTTAAATAAATTTTAATTTAAAGCTGGGTTTGCGAGATTTTACCGCTCCAAGCGCATTAGCATTTTCATTCAGAACAACATGAAAAGACCAACAAGTGGACAGGCAATGTGCTAATATTTCATGTTGACATGGTAATTCAGAGTCGACATCGTTACTTTATACACGGTGCACATTCAGATATAAAACTCACTTAGAGCTGTGTTACACACTGATCATTTTCAACAATCCATAATAGGGGCACTTTAACTGTGATCTTTAATTTCCGTCTCAACTCCCTGTTAAACTTATCTCTTATTTATCTAGATTAGTTTCTAGTGGCATCAGTGTTTGGTTATTATCACTGTAGCATGTGGTATTTGAATTCTACACATCTGATTACATAAGCCAATAAATAATGATTGAATCAGATTGAGAACAGTGCACTTTAGAACCGAATACAAATGCGTTCCCACTTAAACTGGAGCAGAATCTGAATCTGATGTGAGAAAATGAAAGCTGTTTGTCACAATGAATTATAAAGTTATCCAGTCAGCGTTAACACCGGTAATCTTGAATGAATCAGAAAGAGCAGTGAAGCTCTCAGAGTGTAAATGAGCTTGTTTACATCAGTGCGTGTGTGTTGTGTAATACAGGTAAAGGTCACCAGGATGATAATGATAAGATGTTTACCAGAGCAGATGTGTTTAGCAACTTGATTGCATCTCATTCTGGTGTTTGGTTCTTTCTCGCTGCAGTCATACACAAGTTTGACTACGTCTTCGCCGAAAATGGAACCGTGCAATACAAAGACGGCAAACTCATCTCTAAACAGGTGATTGATTTTTGTGTGTCCGTAGATCCTGAAAATATTAAAATGTCTTGCATGCTGATTAATTATAATATATGTAATGGCGCTGTTACTGAATTCCAATTCTTTTTTGAACTTTCATTAAATGTCTTTCAGGCCATTCAGAATCATCTGGGCGAGGAGTTACTGCAGGACCTCATCAACTTCTGCCTCAGCTACATGGGGCTCATCAAACTACCTAAGAAACGGTAACAAACACAAACACTGTAAGTAATGTCATTTCAATACAGCTAACCACGTTTAATAACATCGACCGAATCTCTCTCAGAGGGACGTTCATTGAGTTTCGAAACGGCATGATCAACATCTCACCCATCGGACGGAGCTGCACGCTAGAAGAGCGCATCGAGTTCTCTGAAATCGACAAGGTATTCTCACTTTACAAGAACTTTTGTGATGCGTTCACTCTAGATGCGAATGAAGCGTTAAGCGTGAGTGGTTACATGTTAAGTCAACGCAAAGACGCGATTAGACATCCTGCGAAGCACTCAAGTTGAAAAATCTGAACTTTGGCGAACATTCGCGCCGCGTTAACCAGGAGCTTGGTCTAGTAGTGACGTAATTACTGTCAAGCGGAGGCAGAATTTTGAAACTAATGGAGGGCAAAATCATCGTTGCTGCATGTGGAGATGTACAATACATCTTCGTACTTTAATAGAAACAGGAATGAAAAGGAAATAAATACTAGATTCATTAAACCAAAGTTTGTCTATTAGATATACCCAAAACGAATTTTACCTCATGTCTAACCACTACTGAAGCGCCTGGACGAAGCCCCTCCCATGAAAAATTGCGTTAACTGCAAAGCAAATTTTACCTGCGATTGAAGCAAGTAAACTCAAAATGTTCAAGCGTCCAGTAACACGCGAATAGCGCAATTTTGTCGCGTCTGGTGTGAAGTCTTTGCAGAATAGGCCTGTTTTACATTTCCAGATCACATTTTCCATTATTATTATTATTTCCTCAAACTCTTTATGATGCTGATGACTATTAAATGTGTCATCACAGTCTTGTGTAAAGGGTCCATTGGCTAAAAGTAGAGGATTTGTATACACAACACTCAAAACCGGTTTCATTAGGTGGTCTGTTTGCATGAAGAGCAATGAAACAGAACATCCAACAAATTGTCATGACAGGTGTATTTACATCCAAAGTACAGCAAGTTGGACATTAGCAGATCTGTGTTCCCGTGTGAGCAG
Organism: Enteromius viviparus; assembly: GCA_032353835.1. Taxonomy (NCBI): domain Eukaryota; kingdom Metazoa; phylum Chordata; class Actinopteri; order Cypriniformes; family Cyprinidae; genus Enteromius; species Enteromius viviparus. The sequence continues at coordinate 1,698,026 of JAUCNO010001440.1, forward strand.
GTCCATATGAACTGATAGATATCGTTTAAAGCACTAATGAATTTAAAACTTTAATCCAAACTCTCCTGTCCTGCAGAGAGAGAAGATACGAGAGAAGTTTGTTGCGGCTCTGCAGAAGGAGTTTGCTGGAAAAGGCCTCCGATTCACTAGAGGTGAGCAGGAAATGATATCACCAGCTCTCTGAAGCAAATGATGCGTGCTGAAACTGAGCTGTTTGTACCTGCACGGCACATAAGACACACACACGCTATCTGTGTTAAAGGTGATAAGCGAGAGCTAACGGATGCATTTGTGTGTGTGTTGACAGACCAATGACCTGTGAGAGAAACGAGTGTTTACTCAATAACCTGTTTGCCGTACACACACACACACACACACACGGTCATGCATTAGCTTTGACGTCTGGAGTCCATTTTCAGCAGTTTTGCCTGTAAAGTTCAGCTCAGTTTCTCACACCGGCTTTGTGTTTTTCTTCTTCTGTCTGATGGACAGCTGGAGGGAGGGGCCAGGGGTGTGAGGTGATCAAGCGCTCTGATTGGCTGTTGCTCAAGCAACTGTTGAGTCAGTGCTGGAATGCTGCTGTAGTCCAGTGGAGGGACACTAATGACTGTGTGTGTGTGTGTGTGTGTTAGTGGAGGGCGTGTATGGGACAGTAATTAATTTTTAACGACCCTGCAGAGTTTCTCAATCTCTCTGAGGACAAATAGTCACGCAGGTCACGTCTCACAGAACACAGATCGTCTCGCACACAAAAAGGGTCATTACTGTGAGAATGAGCCTCTGAGTTTAAAAACTCGTTGAACTCTGTTACACTGCTGTGCTGTTGTTAAAAACCACTGGAAGGGTTCATTTTGGAGGATTAACCCTATGAACCCTTCGTTAACATATGTGATGCACACATTTCCAAAGCCTCTAAATCAAAACTTTGCTGAGAAATCTGTCCCATCTATGACTTCTGTCATCCTGATCGATAGCTTTGACTTCTTTAAGAGTTTAGTTTTTAGTATAATTGTGCAAATGTCCACTACTTAACCTTTTTTAAGACCTACATAAAGCATGATTATGAGCAAAATTCAACATTTTGCATGTTGAGGTTTGCTGGCATCAGATTGGCCAGCGTGTGTTAGGATGCTGGGGTTTGTTTTGATTTATGGGAAGAGAGCTGGTAGAAGTTTCATCAAAGTTAAATGAATCAGACTATCTTTTTCTTTAATTTCTTCTTTATTGTGGGTTTTGTCATTGTCTGCAGGGGGTTTGATCAGTTTCGACATCTTCCCGGAGGGCTGGGACAAACGCCTCTGTCTGGAAGTCCTGGAGCAGGAAGGACTGGACGCCATCTACTTTTTCGGCAATGAAACTAAATTGGTACATCATTGAATGGCTATATATATATATTTTATACACTGCATAAACAAATAAAGGGAACACTTAAATAACACAATGTAACTCCAAGTCAATCACACTCCTGTGAAATCAAACTGCCCACTTAGAAAAACATCACTGACTGACAAAACTTCACATGCTGTTGTGCAGCTGGAACAGACAACAGGTGGAAATTATAGGTTATTAGCAAGACACCCCCAATACAGGAGTGTTTCTGCAGGTGGTGACCACAGACCACTTCTCAGTTCCTATGTTTCTGGCTGATGTTTTGGTCAGTATTGAATGCTGGCGGTGCTTTCACTCGTGGTAGCATGAGACTGAGTCTACAACCCACACAAGTGCAGCTCATCCAGGAAGGCAAGAAGGTTTGCTGTGTCCGTCAGCTACCTCCACCTTTGTGCAAGGAGGAGCACTGCCAGAGTCCTGCAAAATGACCTCCAGCAGGCCATAAATGTGCATGTGTCGCTCCATCCACCAACACCACTTTGTACCACAGACTGTCCAGGAGTTGGCGGATGCTTTAGTCAGGACCTGAGTGGAGATCCCTCAGGAGACCACCTCATCAGGAGCATGCCCAGGCATGTAGGGAGGTCATACAGGCACATGGAGGCCACACAGACACTAATGAGCCTCATTTTAAGGACATTACATCAAAGTTGTATCAGCCTGTAGTGAGTTTTTCCACAGTATGACTCCAAATCCAGACCTCCATGGGTTAATAAATTTAATTTCCGTTGATCATTTTTGTGTGATTTTGTTGTCAGCACATTCAACTATATAAAGAACAAAGTATTTAAGAAGAATATTTCATACATTCAGATCTAGGTCTAATTTAGTGTTCCCTTTATTTTTTGAGCAGTGTATATGTGTGTGTGTGCGTGTACATAAATGTGTTTATTTTTAATATTTGTTTCTGGTTTAGGGTGGAAATGACTATGAGATCTTCGAAGACCCTCGTACGATCGGCTTCACCGTCTGCTCCCCTGAAGACACTGCTCGGCTCTGCAGAGAGATGTTCTTTAACGCTCCACCCAATGAGGCGTGACAGCACCTGCACGTACACCAGACTGCTGTGTGCAGCGCTACTGCGCCCCCTGCTGGCCACCGAGGGCGATGCAGTCTGCTGCACAAACCACTGCTGATCTGCAGAATGAAGGACTCTATGTAAATATCACTGACACAGCCTCATCAGTGTTGCAGTTTTTTTTTTTTTTAATTGGAATTATTTTTTAAATGTTTATTTTAAATCTAAAGACTCTTTTTATAATAAAAGCTGTATCACTACGGCCACGTTCACACTGCAACATTTCCGGAGGGACATCTGTTTAAAATACAACGAATCCTCTGAATGATGCACAGGACTCACTCCAGAAATGATGACAGATGACAAAGCGCAGTGTTTGACATTTTAAAGTTGTGAACTTCATACATGGAAGCCAACCTTTTTAACTCTACTTTTTTAAACCAAAGTAACTTTAGTTATTAGTAAGAGACGTTTATGTTTGTTTACCTAGTGTGCTCGGTCACGTAACAGTGCATATTTAGCAAATTAATGAAATTTTTCAAAGGAATTTAAGGGAATCATTTTTTTTAAATAAAGCATTTTAACTGTTTTACTTTAAAATAATCACACGTCCTTTTTTAATAAGCCCGAAAACTGCTACTTTAACGTTTCTTGTATCGCCATATTGGCAATTAAAACATTACAGTCCGAAACTGCTAAACCTGACAAAATGCTTGGATACGTGGATATTAATGTCACTCATTTCAGATAGTAAATATTTAGCTATAACCTAATCTTACCTTACATTCTTCAACTGTTAAAACTTAAGTGTAGAGCTGGAATTCCCACTGTGTTTCTTTAAACAGTAGGCCCCGCCTCCTTTGATTTGATTGGTCATTCACATAATTTCACATTTCAATGTTGAGCAGAAAAATATCTTGCAGTCGTATATGTGCTGCCCAGGTCAAGTGCGCCCAAAACCTTTCCCAGATAGCACGTCTGCATGATGTCTGTTAAAGATCTGGAAACATCTGCTGTCTGCTAGCGAGTAGAATAGTGACATTGGATCCGCGGTGTGAACGTGACCCGCTTCTGACCAATCACAACAGGTCTGTTCCATGTTTGGTCACACTTTTGGAGATTATTTACTGTCTCTCTTGATTTGAGAAGTGAGATGTTTTGGGATTGTTTACCCCTTCTGTGCTCTCAGACTGGACTGGAGATATTTCACGAATGAGCTAAGCGTTTGTAAAGTGAGATGAAATGAGATTGACTGAAACTGTAAAATCTCAGCAGATTTGATGCTAAGTCTAGTGATAGTTGATTTGTTTGTTACGTGGTACAGAACATGTGATGTGTACGTGTTAATCATTCCAGAGTCATTGCTCAAACACTCCTCTTGAAAACATGGTGCTGATCTTATAGATGTCCAGGGCATTGTAAGACCGGATGTCAAGTATTTCATATTCTGTTTGATCTCGTGCTATGAATGTTGCTTCATATCTAATGCCATAAATGCACTTTAACTTGAGTTGATTCATATCAAACATTACACTAATTGTGTAAATGGTGCCGAATTAAAGAAATAATGTGACCTCAGTTCTATTAAACTCATTCCTTGAGTATCTCTCTGTTTTAATTTTTTTTTTCTGTTAAATGTAAAAAGAAAGTAAAGTTTTATCACTTCGTGGTCCAGAGTCTGAAAGGAAAACAAATCATGTTGAATGCCTCGTGATGAATCACGGACATATCTGTTTATATTAAATACAAATAAAGTATTAGTCTGATCTGTTTATGGATGCTTATTTTGTGTATGTGAATATTGCACACATTAGACTACTTTTATGCAATAAAAGAGCCTCCAAACGTGTAAATCGTTAATAATTTTAATAGTCCTGCAAAGTGCACATGGTAAAGACGGTAAACACAGTGATCTGAGCTCCAAAAAGTGCTGGTTTAAAAACAAACATCGCTTTAAACCCAAAACGAGGGTCGAGAAGCGTAGAAATCACTAGACGAACGTGCTACAGGTCATGTGACCAAACAAACAACACGGGTTCTTCACGGGACTGGATCTCTGATCACAGACACATCCACAGGAAGAACAACACAAGTCACTACTGCTGTTGAAACCGTTTGGCTAGCTGACTGTTATTCTACAAAATGCTGCTATTTACCCTGAAAAGCTCCCGAGGAAGACTTCTGGGAGATGAAGTGAGTTTGGCAGTTTATATTCGCAATATTAGTCCATGATGCTTCAGTTCCAGCATTAAACAGAGCTCAAAGGACAAAACCTGCCGAGATCATATCTGACTCATAACTATTTTGCTTAATGAAAACGAAGCTTAGGACGATTATTATTATTATTACTTTTACGAGAAAAAAGCATCTACCCCTAAATTCTCAATGCTTTAAATAAAACATTGAATGCTGTCCTGTTATCAACATTTTTAGAAATTATATTTATTTTCAGTAATCATTCTCAAGATTTTTGAAATTAAAATCAGTCCCACTTTATATAAGATGGCCATAACTACTACTTACTTGCTTTTAAATTAATAATATTTTACAATGTGCTTCTTGTGCATGTTTTTACTATGTACTTGTATTTTAAAAATACCTCATTACACCTTAACCAGCCTTAAACCGGCTAACCCCCAAACTAAACCATTGCACTAATGCGTGATGTAGTAGTTAAGGCCACTCGGTATAAAGTGGGGCTTTTAAATCTGTCAAATGCGTTAATAAATTACCTCTAAATAAATGAAGTCAGTACAACTAATACAATTATTATATTTAAATGTTCTAGAAAATAATTGGTGGGTAAATATGTCCTGAAAGGCTTTATGCAGGACATAATTGCTTAGTTTTCCCCTTTTGATTGCGGGGTGAATATAACTATGAATATGACATGATCCGGGCAGGTTTTTGTGAGATGCATCCTATTACCATCAACTTATCATTCAAATGAATGCATAAATAAACAATAAATAAACATAAGAGGCAAAAACAGTGTAGCGTGTGCCTCCGAATCGATGCGTTTGATTCTTTCACAGTCCAGTTTGAGGATGTTCAACCATCATCTCACAGTTTCTCACACCTACAGATGACTCATTAAACCTGACGCGAGTCTTTTCGAACCGCATAGACCTGTGAAACAAACAGAGCGTCGAGTCTGTTTCGGGTCGAACGTTCTCAGAACGCAGCTGAACTCTACATTCGCTGCACCTTTCTACTTTCGAAAGCCTTCCCATGATGCTTTGCTCTCGCACCCTCCTCCCTCCGACCGGATCTTAGGAGCTGATGATCTGGCCCGACCAGGTCTCGTGTTTGGTTCCTGCTTTGAGGTGCGTGATGATGACCTCCACGGCCTGGACCTTCACGTTCTTGGGCGGGACCGGACAGACCTTGTACGTGACCTCGTCCCCCTCCACAGGAACATACTCTCCTTCAATACTGCCCCAGAGAGAGAGAGAGGTTCACACCAACACATGACGGCAAGAGAGATCTGAGAATTTACAGCAATACCTCAAAAGAAAACAAACATGAGCATTTCTCCTGCAGTAAACAGGAGAGCTACTTCACATCAAAATCATGAAGAATGGTGACAGTAATATCAGAAGATCTGATGTCTTCGGTCTGAACTCTGACTCACTCAGAGATGTGTACGAAGATGTCCTCTCCACCGTGAGCCGGTCTGATGTAGCCGTGACCCTGCGATCGGGAGAAGTCTTTACACACACCCTTAAAGACGGGACCTGCGTTTGCTCGAACAGTCCTGCAGACACAGATTTTGGCAGAATGCTCATGTGACAGAACAGCTAGTTCCTGTAACTCCAGCAGCACTGGCCTTTAATAACATCAATTTTTCATTGATTTAAGTGTTACATGTCTGCAAAATGCTACAATTCAATGTTCAATACAACATTAATAAGAATCATTGCTTAAACCTAAAAAACATAGTTTTTTAAAAGTCTGTTTTTTAAATAACATTGTGCATAACTTATTGAGAAGTTACAGCAAACGGTTCTCAAACACATCTGTTAGCTGTGCATCAAATGCATGACTGGAACTGTAATCGAACAGTCACAGAGATATTTCATAGAAAAAAAAGAAATCAAAAGAAAAATCTGTCAGTATTGAAGCCATGGGGAAATCTGCACGAGGGAATCCCCTTTATCCCAGGAATTTCTGTTTCCCAGAACGTTGCCTGTTAATTAGCCGGGAATGTTTGACTGTAATAGAACTAATAATGTTGGGGGAACGTTCCGGGAACCTCGAGGGTCTCCCAGGACTTACTTACGCCGAGTACGTGCGCGTGCGTTTGGTGGGCAGAGGGCTCGGTAACTCCCCGGGCTGCAGCGCGGCTCGTTCCCAAACGCGGCTGCCCTCTCGCAGGAACGGGAAGGACAGCGACAGCGGCGCAGAGCGCGGAGAGCGCAGAGACGGGTCCGGTTCCGCCATGGTCACAGACGCGGCGGTTTGCTCTCTGAACTCCGGATGCTTGCAGAGAACGACCTGTGAGAGAAACACTAAACTCTCATCACATCCGAAGCGTTATTTCTGCCAGCTGCAGCTTTCCCCCTCTGACGCACGCTGTACAGTGTGTTTATTGACAAATGCGCACTTTGCTCTGTTTTTTATTTGCAGTGGCACAGATTGTTCTGTGAGAAGCGACGTGCAGTAAAACAGCTTTAGTCTGTGCATCACAAAGCCTCTGTGTGTGTGTGTGTGTGTGTTTATATTCAAGACGGTCTGCGCCCGGGGCGCGAGTGCTGCGTGCCCGGTTCCTCGTGCACAAAAGCCTGCATTGTCTTCAGAGAGGCCTTAAAGAACACAAGGAGCGGTTCTGAGATCAGACTAAACTGCACTTCTCTTGCACTGACCGTCAGATGTATATTTTATTAAAAGCATGTCGCTGTGCAGTACTCTGTTGGGAAAACAGTAGAAACCACCACAGAATCTGTCATATTTTTAATTAAAACTTCGAATTGGTTGCTTATTAAACCACTAAATCCTAATTTTAATGGTTTTAATGTCTAAAATTGATAGCTTGTGTTATAAATGTGAATTTAGCAGAAATCATATGTTTTTTTTTCACTATAGCCTATTTAAATATTGCATATCCCACCACAATGCAATTATTATATTTATATATTATACCTTATATTTCCTGCCACAAACAAACTAAACTTTTTTATTCCATTTATTTATTTCGATTATCTTTATTTAATGACGTTACAAATAAAATAGTGTTTATTGTGAACAAGATCAGACCTAACATAGGGTCGCGCGCAGGTGGATGTGTGACGCGAAATCTATCCTCGTGACGGTACAGCTGCTGCTGGTCATTATGCAATAACTTTAACATGCACGCTTATGGTACTGAATTCCTCATAAATATAGCAGACATGCCTGAGACACGATCTGCATTCACCAGCCTACTTTTGACCAGAAGCGAACCAAATTCGCAATGACGCAATCACGCACAAGAACAAGAGACAGAAAAAGTGTTTACAATTTGACGCATGGATTTAAAAAACCGCGGCAAATTTACTAGAACTGGCGCTAAATTCTTAAATGCGCGTTTCTGTTGAGGAACGCTCGACGGATTGAACGATGCTCTCCTTTCATCTTCCGCTCAGCATCACCCGCTTCCAGAATGATCTTGACGGAGGGCAGAGCTTTAAAATCTCCTCAGCTGACTTAATAGACAGCATTTCTGGCGGAGGTAACGTTAATGCACTTATATATATAATTAACGCCTGTAATAACCAAATATATACCTGCAATAATAAAAATCTAACGTTAGTAAGGGCGCGCTAAGTTTGGAAACACGAGCGGACCTCAACAAAAGGTGGGCGACGGGATGGGATCACGCCTAATAAAAACAGGCATTAACTAATCCTGTTTTTAGATGACACATTTATAGTTTACAGTACAAACAAAGTATAAAAACAGGCAAAGGTGCGCAGAAATAAATGGAGCTAAAGCAGGAACTTACAGGTGCTGTGTGGAGTTGACAGATGCTTCCGTCCCGTCCTGTCCGGCGCCGTTATGTAAGATGAGATACACGGTTCAGATCCGCAGTGAGGAGATCCCCGTTAGCACGCTTTTACCGGGAGAACTAACGCTTGCTCCCGAAGATGACGCACTGAAGCCGCTCCCATCACTACACGGTCTCGTGTCATGAGATTATGTAAACAGCAGTCAGCTGACAGTACACCAAGCATGTAGTAAATGTATATACATAAACTAAAAGAAAATAATTATTTAATATGCATGATGTCCCAAGTAATACTCTTAACTATAAACTTAATTACGATGGTGTGGGGACAGCAATTATGTTATGAAACATGACACTTAAGTACTATATTATTTTAATATTTAGGTGCAAAGCAAACTTCCTTATGCGTTTACTATTATTACTTTTATTTACAAATATAGTCAAAAAATTACATTAAAAAAAAGGTTCAGCAAACTTATACTGTATATAATTTAAACACAAACTAAATACAATACAAAACACACTAAATAAATGATTTACAAATCATTTTTTATTTATTCTATTCTAAAAAAAAATCATATATACATGATCACACAAAAATATTCAGAAAAATATTAATTGCTAAACTTTTTATTTTTATAGAATTTATCTATAAAGTAAACTCCTTAAGACACAGCAATACAACACAATAATCCCATTTAAATCAGTATAAATGGCTCTTTTATAAAGCTTCTGCTATTGGCCGGCACCAGCTGCTCACTGATTGGTCCACAGAGTTTCAGTTCTTTGTGTAAACAGTTTTAGGAGAAGTTGCAGCTGATTTTTCAACACAGATGAGACTGTTAACTGTTCCACCAAGACAGAAGGCCCAGACCTGGTTCACTTACAGATCCCTGCAGAGGAAATCATCAGTGTGTGATATTGCAAAGACAGATGGAGCAGGTTATAGATTAACTGTAGCTTCATTTAAGGTGTGATATTCTCACTATGAGTGTGTAGGGTGCCTCTTTCTGCTGCGTGCCGTCCTCCGCTCCTGCAGGTGGCGCTGTGGCGGTGCTCGGCGCCTCCTTCTCTGCGCTGGGACCCGTGGGCGACGTGTCGATGAAGACCTCGTCCACCACCCGGAGGCGGATCTCCTCACCCTGATCCATGTAGAGGTCGTGAGCGCCCTCGTCCGTCTCGTACTCCCACATCCACACCTGCTCCGCCTCGTCGCTAAGTCAACCGTCAAGGAACAGAGCATGCTGGGTACACGATGCTACAAATACACCTGTAGCTGATTAACATGTTAATGTGTTGTTAGTAGAAGTCTTGATGCAGGATACAATTTAGCCGGTTGCTGTAGCGACTCAGGCGGGATTATGATGTCATCGAAGAATCCCAGGCTCACTGTGGAACGAAACACGTGAACTCATTCACCTCACAGACACTTTTACATTTCCAATTAACTTTTTTTATAATTATACGCTACCGTTCAAAAGTTTGGGGTCAGTAAGATATTTATTGGTTTTAAAATGTTTCTTCTGCTCATCAAGGCTGCATTTATTAGATTCAAAATCCAGAAAAAAATGTAATATTGTGAAATATTATTTTAATTTAAAATAAGTGTTTTCTGTGTGAAGATTAAAAAATAAATCTATGCCTACCCCTAATATATATATACATATTATTATTATTTATTACACGGCTCTCTGGAATGCTTGATTCTGATTGGTCAGTTCAGACATTTGCAGGTTCGTTCTTTTCGAATAATAACCGCTCCAAAGTAATAACGCATAGCCGGGACTAGTTGTGTGTTTAAATCCCTCCGCGCCAACAAAGATTACCGTTTGGCGCCATCTTGTGACAAACACTAGACAACATGAG
>JAUCNO010001440.1:1709082-1727574 GCA_032353835.1 Enteromius viviparus
TCCTGAAGAGGTGGAGCTAAGACACGAGGAAAGGAAGCGAGGAAAGGAAACGAGGATGCACAAATAAGAAATGAGAAACACCCAGAGAGTCAGTGTGAGGTTCAGTCACCTTTAGTGTGAGACGCTCCGTCTCCGGGGAAGATGTAGGAGTCCTCCAGCTTAGTGACGTCATACAGACAGATACACAGACCCACGTTATACACCACCTGCAGATGACACAACAACTCTCCAACTACATCATAATAATCCACAATGTTACTATTTTAGTCAAATAAACGCAGTCCAGGTGAGCAGGATAATTTGGTGTGTATTCTTACCTTGTTGGCGAGCTTCTTGTTGAGCTCCTCGGCGATTGCGTCGTTCAGCTGTCGGTGGAAACTCCACGGCGGGATCCGGACCGTGTCCACCATCTCCACCAGAACAAACATTCTGGACCAGAACCAAAGCGTGCTCAACGTTACTGGTTTGTGAATCTGTCGCTCTTAAATGTGATGTTCTGCAGCTTTGTCATATTACCTCTCAGTCCTCCGGAAGCTTCAGCAGCTTGTGTTTTAGTGCGGGTAACGTTAGATGATGTCCAGCAGCTCCGGTTTATACATTTACACTATTAATAACAGAAAATCTCTCATGATTTGAGCGCACGGCATGACAACTGCCACACATGCGCCGATTCACGACAGCGGCTGGCGCTTTACGGCACTGACGTCACGCGACCGCGTTCTGCAGAAACTTTTTTTTATAGCTGTGTGACTTATCTTTGAAGTGTTGGTCTGATGTAAGTTTTTAATTCTGTTTTGTCATTTTTTTGCATTTGTTAAAAATACTTTTTAAATAGGTTATATTTAGTTTGTTTTTCAGTTTTAGTACAAATTAAGCAAATGGCTAAAGTGAAAAAAGGTTGTTTTTTTAGTTAAAATGTATTGTAACAGAAATGTTATTTTTATAGCCTATTATCTATTGTGTTTTGGACTTAAGTGTTCAAATGTCTTAATGTCATACTGATAATTCATCAGTTTTATTACATGTATTACCTTTGTCTATATAATGTAAAAAAATAATAAGGAACATGTATTATACTAGTGTTTAAATAGCTATAACATTGTGTATATTATGTTTCTAATGTTTCATTGGTGATAGTTTTAGCTCTACGGATTGCTCATGATATTTAATAAGATTTTCATTCTACTGTCATAAGTCAGAAATACAAATCTTTCTTCAATTAGAAACTCATTTGGTTCACATGCAGCTCAGCACTCATGAAGACTTTTCAGATATGAATATAATTATGAAGCAGAGAGGAGATACAGTGACATCTGCTGTACAGATTGAGTTCATCCAGCATATATATTTTGCTTGGTTAGAGGGCACTGCTGAGAATATGTTTTAGATTAACATTAATTGTCAGAAATAAATACTATATAAATGTTTTTGTTTTTATTGTCAAATATGTATGTGTGTGTTCAGTTGTATTATGTATATATAACTACACACACATACAGTATATATATATATATATAAAGATAAAAAATATTTTTTCAACCAGTTATTATTTATTCACACCATGACCTCTGATATCTTCACTCACTCCATCTTTACAGAATAGAAGAACATTTTAAGAAACCTTAAAATTAAAAATAATACTAATGAGACATAATCATAAACTAAACTAAATGTCCCTCGCCTCTAAAAAGGTGAAACAACACAAAACAAAAATCCAATCTTAATTTTGAAGGGAAAATATTCCTCCTCTTTTATTTGTGCACATTTAATTTGCTTTTCATTTAGCATAGCCTACTTTACTTTATTAGTCGTTGCTTCATTATGTTTTTTAGAAACTCCAGTTCCCATCATGCACTTTGTTACGCGCTGAACCCACGTCACCACGCCCCTCGCTGAGTGGATGCTGCGCTCGCCCAATGTCCGACCGCTCTTGCGTTTCTCGGCCAATGGTTGCATTGTTGCTATGACATCTTTTATTTTTAGCCTCCCGTCGCACAGCCTCGCATTTGGAAACATTATTTCGCCCAAGTAAATAGAGACGAAGTGAAGCAAACGTACACCTGCCCCAGGAACACCTCTGAGACCAATACACATGTCAAATCAGCATGATTTTATAGAATATAAAGCAGGATTATATAGAATAGTTCAAACACACCGAAGTATTAAACATCGCTTAAACCATTTTCAACAGCTTTTTAGTAAACTTCTAACCGCTTATTCATCTGGGTGGGTTAAGTTATTGCGCAAGCTCTAATCAGTAAGTAGTTCCAGCTGAAAACACGTCATAGCGCAGGGCGGAGCGCTGCGATATAAATGCGCGAGGTTGTCAAACAGTGAAGTTTCCACGGGCGCGTGCTGGAGTGTGGACGCGTCACGCCATCCCATGAATTAAACATAAAATAAAAACAGAAGTGCTTTTCAGTCAAACGCAACACTAGCCAGCGGTTCTCTGTGAAGGGCTTTTTCAACGCCACAGGCACAAACAATTATTAATAACAGTTACTTGTGTGCTGAATAGATATAAGCACAGGACAAAAAACACAAGCTGTGAATCAGTAAGTACTTGATTTATTTGTTTTAATTATCAACTGCTTTCATCAGAATAGCAGCAGACTATATTAGCGTTGTTGTTGAATAGATTGATAATATTTGTTTTTTTTTCTCTCTTTTGAATGAGTGATGAGCTGTCGTCCATTTTAGTTTGTCATAAAGTAACATATTTGAAGATACAATAATAAGGCGCTAATTGATCATATTTGAGGCATTTGCATGCATTATTGAAACCCTGGATGGATGGATGTGTGTTTGCACAGATGTCCTTGATTTTAATGGTGTGCTGAGATGACTAAAACAGGCCAAAGGTTTGGAAAAGCTGATTATTTCTCTGCTGTCAGTGTGTGGCAGAGCTGCTGGACCTTTATAAGCTCATTTCCTATCCGAGTGTCAGAAGTAACTTTATGGAACATATTGTTCTAATACTGTTTTTGTTTATAGGTAAAACGGTGCAACAGGAATTATGTTAGAATATGTGGTTTTGAATAAAATTGAAGTTAGATATGTTTTCTTAAAATTAATGAAGTTTCTCCGAGGAAACCCCATCACACACATCAGCCCAACATGAACAACAACTTCCAGCATCCCATCTGCTTTAGTGGGTTCTGTTGTCATGCAACATCATTTCCATTTCCATTTCTCATTTGACTGTGCTGTGTTGGTTAATAGTGTTTGTTTACAAGTTAAACCTTTTAGTGAGATGTTTGCTCAGTGTTTTGATGAAGCTGGTTTAGTTCAGGGAGATAACATGCATCTGCTGGATGTTTTGTAACAGATGGGGAGTGTAAACAAACAATCAGGCTTGTGTGTAATTGTTTAGCAATAGAGTAAATAATTTCTGTCTGTCGCCTAATGTTTAATGTTATGGCATTTGATCATACTCTGACATTGAGTGACATTGAATGCATGATATGAGTTTTAAAGACAGGCGACACGACTCATTTAGCTATGTCTTTTTTATCTATTAGCATCTAAACCGCGTTTTAACTGTATACGTTAAACGGCAGAGGCAGGATTCATTTCGTTGCTGGTATTAGGATTTATTGAAACGTCTGTGTATGCGAGCGCGATATTAACGCGTCTCTTGAATAAGCGTAATCCGTTTTATGACACCGTGACTGTCCTCATATGTGCTGCAACTCATCGCGGATCCGCCTCTGTTAGAAATATAACAAGGGCGGTGCATTTTTAAAACGAGTTTTAACGAAGCTTATCAGTGTTTTGAAAATGCGGAGGCGTCACATCAACATTCACACGTGTGGTGATGACGTCAAAGGCGGCGGCGTGGTGCATGCCGGGAGGTGTAGTTTTTAACTCCTGCTGTCAACAGCACCATTTTATCAGCAGTTTTTAGGGTTTCCCCTCAGATGGTTCAAACCTTGAAATGCACACACATGATTTGTGGCTAATTTAGGTAGAATATATTACAGTTAGTGTATGCTATGATTAAATGTGTTATTAACAGTTTTTAAAATATAAATATATCCTTGTAGATATTCCTTTTTAGCGTTTTGACTTAGTGTGAGTGGACAAAGCACATTTGGTAGTAAATTTCCTTCTCTTAGCACGTGTAATCCTAAGTGCTTTAGCCAGAGGGACAGCAGAGGGATTTCATGAAGATAATCATGGATTGGTGCCTTGGCCTCAGCATCTGTTGAAACAAGCATGCACATTGATAGTTGAGCATTAATATTCTGTTTAACTGCTCTGTTTTTATCTTTCTAGAGACTTTGAGGAAACTGGATCCTGGAGAGCTGCTGTCTTCATACGTCAGTGCTGCAGGGAGAAGATTTTTTAAGATCAGCTGGTCTCTGACAACCACTTTTAAGCATTTTCTGAGCAACAATTCGAAATCGGAGGCCCTTGCTTTTAAACTGATGCTTAAGACTAAAGACTTTCACCTTGATGTTTGCAAGAGATGTTAGGACTTTTGTAAGTCTAACCGAAGGAGTTTCAAGACATAATCAACTTCATCATGCATCTTGAGGTGAAGGTTGCGTTGAATTTCATTGTGTCTTACTTGTACAACAAGCTCCCGCGCCGCAGGGCGGATCTGTTTGGGGAGGAGTTGGAGCGTATCCTGGTGTCCCGCTTTGAAGGGCACTGGTACCCTGAGGCTCCTTTACGTGGTTCTGCCTTCCGCTGCCTCCATCTGGGAGCTCCCAGGGACCCAGTGGTGGAGCTGGCAGCCAGGAGAAGTGGTCTGGACACCGAAGAGGTCCGTGCCAATGTTCCCCCTGAGCTCAGCATTTGGATCGACCCTTATGAAGTCTCCTACCAAATTGGGGAGAAGGGTGCCGTGAAAGTCCTGTACACGGAGGATCCGCCATGTTTAGGCGTAGACGCTGAAAGGTCCGATGTCGCTCTCAAAGGAGACCTGGAGTTCGAGGACATCAAGAGTCTGGGCTTTAACCCAGAGGCTCAGGTGTTTATACCCATCGGTGGCCAGGTGTCGCCGGTCATGCTACCCTCACTCTCCAGTTCGCCAACTCCTCTTTCTACCTCATCTTGCCCGGGACTCTTCAGTTACGGCACTCCCAGCACTCCCACCAATCCCAGTGCTCATTCCTCCAATACATCCACTCCCTCGCCACCAAGCGTCGGCCTTTTGTACTCCACTCCCAACCCCCGGTCTGCACCTCAGCCGATTACCTTCACCACAGCCAGCTTTGCCGCCACCAAATTTGGCTCCACCAAGATGAAAAAGTGCGGGAACCCCGGAGTTGCTTCCGGTTCTGGCGGCACCACAGCCCCACAACCAAGGATGATCACGCGCTCTCCCATCACCATCTCCCCACCAGGCCTAGTCAAGCACAAACCCCTTTCCCTCTCCATGCACTCTCTAGCAGGACCCATCCCAAGCCAATTGTCTCCTAATGCCAAAGAGTTTGTGTTTCCCACTTCCCAGAGGCCCCTCTACTTTGACGCAGAAGGTCCGCCAATGACACCATTCCAGGCTCCACACACCTCCTTCGATCCATTCTCCGTTCCACAACCAGGTCAGGCTGTGGGAATCATTGGGGGCAACAGTGG
Source organism: Enteromius viviparus (assembly GCA_032353835.1). Taxonomy (NCBI): domain Eukaryota; kingdom Metazoa; phylum Chordata; class Actinopteri; order Cypriniformes; family Cyprinidae; genus Enteromius; species Enteromius viviparus. The sequence continues at coordinate 1,714,669 of JAUCNO010001440.1, forward strand.
AATTTCCTTCATGGATAAACCTCCATTCGTGGAAGGCCTTGGATACAACCTACAGTATTCCGGCCAGGCCTTTCAACCTGTGGTGTTGGCCAACTAAAGTCTCAGAGTTGAAGAGATCCGGATGCTGAAACCCTTTCCTTGAAGACATTCCCCCGTTCCATTAATCACTGTTACTACCACAATGAAAAATCAAGAGTATTATGACTACTAATAGAGTATTACTTGTGATTGTTATTTTTCTGTTCATTTGTTTCCTGTTTCATGATGTTGTGTGTGTGTGTGTATATATATCTTTATTTTTTTTCTCCTTGGAGTAACCAGCCTCCTGTTGCACAGGTGTTTTTGTGTGTGTTGTTTTCAGTAATGATTCACTTTATCGCCCAAACGTTTGTCTCTATAGTCTTTAGTTAATGCTACATTTTAAAATTGATTCTGGGAAAAAAAGCTAATATTCTTCGAGAAGATGGTGTTTGCTTAGAAACATGACGCTCTGGAGATTACAGCCAGGTTAACATTTTGGACACACCTCAGTTATCATAATTGAGGATTAATGGTAATTTTCTGACATTTTTCTCTGAATAGACAGATGTGGGTCTGGTGCTCTTGAGCTGATGATTAAGAGGCAGCTCATGTCTGGTATTTTGGATTAGCTTTAGAATTCTCCTTTTGAGTTTGAACGCATTGAGCCAAATCCTGATGAAACCAGCCAGAGAACTCTACCTGTTTCTAGTAGGTCCGATTGGGAATCGATGTTGTATATTTTCATTCTGGCAGATCTAGTAAGTTCAGACATGGAAGATGAACAGACTTCGCACTTGGGTTCCTGGTCAGAAGTGCTTAAAGGTACTGGTTTGAAATTTTGATAAACCGCTGAAGGTATGGGACATGAGATTAAAGGTCATTGGTGTGGATTAGCTTTCTGTCACAATGACGCGGGTTGAATTTAATGCTTTATTTGTACGTTCCAGAGGTTGTTAATGGTGGTTTGCAATAGATGCTACAGTGAAAATTGCACTTTGTTTTCTCCGCTCTAGGACTCTGAATGTTACCTCATATATTCTGACTGCAGTGGCTGTGTTTTGCGACGCGTTTTATTGCGCTAGGATGAAGGCTGGAGTTTTAGTATGTTCTTGAAGGTGGGATCCAATGCTGGCTTTCTTTATTACGACACTTCCCCCTCAGTGTACCGCCCCGTCCAGCTGCGCTGCACTTTACGCACAGGGCCTATGGAAACTCCCGTAATGCCTCCCAATAAACACTATATGCTAAAGGTCCTTTATTCACCCTTTAACGGCCAATTATGACTGAACCATTGCTTGGTAATGTAGTTTAAAGATTGTATTAAAAAAATGAAAAGCTTTCTAACATGTTTGGGTGAGACTGTACTTCTTGTGACGTCCTTCCTTGACATTTGAAATGTGAACGCCAGCTTCGTGAATATTCAATCGTTTCATTTGGGAGGGCGGGGTTTAGATTTCTCTATAAATGCTATGACTGGGTGTATTTTTACATTTGTTTGTAATTTATTTACAATTTTTCTATATTTTTTCGTGTTTTTCAAAAGAGTTCTCTACAGCATTTCTAAAGCAAATTAAGAGATATATACGATGACACGAATATGTATATATTTCTTATGTTCAAGATCTTTTGTTTAGTTTCTTACGTGCTGAAGTTATTTTTTCAGAAATAACTATATGAATATAAATATATATGCAAGATGAAATGACTAATAAAATGTGTTTAACAAAGTGCTGAATCTTCTACTGGAGTCATTTCAATTCAACACTGGAAGTTTTTGGTTTGATGCTGTTAAGAAGATTATCTGATATAGTTTGACATGAAAACATTCGCATATTCCTATCATCCTTTAATGTTCAAACCCTACATATTTAGCTCTTTAGACACTCTGGTTTCTTATTAACCATATTATTGACCCTTAAATGCACACAAATGCTTTAATAAATTTGTTGATATCTATCCTGTCTGAAATTGTCATTTTGGAAATTGTGATGGGATTGAAATGTAGCTCAAAACAAAAGCACACCGTTCACAAGCTTAATAAAAGTCTTTCAGGTTTCTTACACAATTCCAGCTCTGTTTCTTTGAATCGAATGTGATTTAATTTGATGCAGCTGTGAATGTGGCTCTGGGTCACGTCCTCCGCAGAGACTGGACGAGTCATGCAATAAACATTAATTCTGTTTATTATGTCTATTGGAAACAAAGCAAGTTTAAAGCTCCATTCATTGGATCTAATTTGCATTTTTTTTTAATGGATGTCTTTATGGTATTGTTTGTCAACTCTGGTAAGGACAAATTAGGAGAACAAATCATAATCAGAAAAATCCTTGTTTCATTAAGAGAAACTATTTTCACTACAACACTCGAAACTCAGGTAATATTTCACCAATGCATAATCAAATCAATCAATAATTGATTTTCAGCTATTTATTTTAAAAAGTGTCATGATTTATTATATTGTTGTGGACTGTTACCCATACATGTGAGAAAATCTCATGTTTCTCTGAAACATGCTGTTGTTGTGTTGTCTCAAGGATATAAAGGTGATTTGATTCTCTTCATTCACATTCAGATCAGTGTGCGTCCCTGAAGCAGATGTTATGTAACGACACTTGATTGTGAGGATGACTGTTACGTAACCTCAGACTGAGAATAGCAATGAATCGACACAATGGAGGAAAAAAAAAAACAGAGGACGCCGTACAGACAAAAGTGCATTAAAGCACATGCAGATGTATTCGACAGTATCATTTATGTCTGCTATGATGCTCATAAGGTCACCGATCGTCTCTGCAGCGAGAGCCACTGTACTGCAGATGAGTCTCACGTGCATGATGTCATCAGCAGCAGCCAATCACAGCGCAGATCCATCACAACCTCAGCAAGGTCAAATCACTGATATCCGACTTTATTAATATGTATGATACAGGATACAATCACAACATACTGCATTACACCAGAGGAAAATGACTGTATAAAAACAGGACTCTTTAAAAAAACGTTTTTGTTTTAAAAGTGTGTCCATATATTGAAAGTTACATGTTTTATTAAGGACAAAAATGTCCAAAAAAAAGTCAAAATGCTACATTTCATTTTCAGAGTCCAACATGGAACTCAATGTCTGGAGTTTATACGACAGATTATTAAGAAAAACCAAAGGCCAACGTCACAAAACATATTAAGTCACAAAATTGCCCTATAAAACAAACACAAACCAACAAACTTCATCATTATACATCTGAAACACAGTGATTGACGTGAAAGTTTGGTTTGCCTTGTAGAATGAAATCAAACATGAGTAGAAAGTTTAAACAACAAAACAAAAAAAAACTAAATATATAGATGGAAGAGAAGGGCACGCCCACTGCACTATGTCACCATGACAACAGCATGCACTAACGACTCGTCAGTTTACAAAAGATTCGCCGTTAAGTGCTAGAAACCCGTTTTACACAAACACAATTCTGATGATTTATGACATTAGATTTTAAAATGCATTAGTGTGTTTGTGCATATATGTGTGTGCGTGTTTGTGTGTTTATAACATTTATAAAAAAAAAAAATTAAATAAAAAAAACTAAAGACAGAAAATGTTAAAGATTTATTTAAGAACAATTAGTCAGAATCAAAATCCATAAACACTGGAAGCACATTTTTATTTTCCACCATTTACAAAACAAAACCTTGGAAAAGTCGTGGAAAAACAGCAATAAACGTTGATGCTAGTGCTGCTTATGCTATAGTCATTGACTAAAACATGTCATGCTTACGCCACAATGGTTTTACCAATGCAAAAATGTATCTAAAATTCCTTAATATAAAAAAAAAATTTCGTTACCCTCGTGTTTTAATTAACGCTGAGCTGCCTGACTAAAAAATTAATTTTAAACTATAAAAAAAAAACACTTGTTAAATATCTAATCTGAGGTAATGAATCGCACATTATTGCCTGGATTAAAAACCTGAAAAACCAGATCTTCCAGTTGCTCACAGTTAAACTCCTGCGCAGCTGCTCGTGTTAAAATAATCGTCCAGTTAACTGCCGTGAAGATGCGTTTGAACGAAGCGTTACAAATCTGCACGATAGAAATGCCGCTTTTTACACGGTAAGATCATTCTGGAAGAACAACGACACTAGTGGACGGATACAAGCGAATATTTACAGACTTGTCTTTCTTTTAAATCTTCGCCAACCACACTATCCCTTGAAGTGCACTCGTTTCTGTAGAACAAAGAAAACAATTACATCATATCTTTTTCTGCGAAAAACAACAAGTGCAAAAAAAGGACGAAACCAGTTAAAAACTAGCCGAAAACAGTCGTAAAGTCACGTTTTCTTGACAAAACACCTTTGGGCCGAAATCTAACTTGCCGCTCGCCCTGTACGATTTTTCCGATCGGCCGCATTCTCTCGTCTTTATACCGAAAAAACCTCTAAAATCTCACTGCACGGGTAGCATGGGGGTCGTGGAGAGGGCAGAATGAGACATGAGGAGGTCAGAGGTCAAAGGTTATGCTGTGTTATCATGGGTTTTGTGTCTTCTAGACCCTTAAAACGCCCTCTTTAAAAAAACGCGCTCGCGTCATTCTCGTCCACTTCCCCGCGCGGCGCCGCATTACCCACAATCCCCGGCCGTGTAACTGCGGAGTGAATTATTAGGGAGACTGATGCGTGTCGGGGTGAAACACGTCCCTCACAGCGAGCCGTATTTGGCTTCGTACAGTGACATGATCTTCTGGCAGCGGCCACAGTCTTTGCGCAGCTCGGCCACTTCCTGTCGCAGCGCGGCGTTTTCTCGTTCCAGGAAGGAGGCGCGGACGGCGATCTGGTTCTCTTTCAGACGGCGGGCGTCACGAGAACGCTTCGCCGCCACATTGTTCTTCTTCCTCCGTGACCAGTATTTCTCATCCTGCAGGAAAAAATGCAAACATCTCGACATGTTTTATGTTGTAACATTAACAAAAACATACTGTAAATGATTATTGTCACGGTCATGCATTATGAGACAACATTAGCGTTTATAACGTGTTGACATTATTAATCATTTTTTAATACATTTATAAAATGTTTGATTTTTATTTCAACTTTCGTTATTTTAGTACCTCAAATTTAAATGAAAACGAGAAATGTTGCCTTATAGTAGCAAGTTTTAGTTAACGATAATTTTTCTTATTTTTGTGCCATGTCTTATTGTGAATAATAAATCAATCAAATAAAAATGGCTACATGTTAGAATCAGATTTAGTCAATATAACCGAAATATATTTCCTGAATGACTGCCGTGTCTTCAAATGCATCATAAGGGCCACAGGTTTGCTAACTTTTACAGATTTTTGTGTTTATAAACTCACCTTGGCATCTTCAGGAACAAACACTTTCTTGGCTTTCTTGATCATGGGCTGTGGTTTGAGCTCGTCCTCAGAGAAGCGGTGTTTCCGTGGATTGAAGAGCTCTCCTCCAGGGACGCTGGACAGGACCAGATCCGTGGGGTCCGGCTGGAAGGCCATGTTCACCTCAATCTCCTCTGGCTTGATGGGAGTGGGCGTCACACGGTTGGGGTCAACTTTGGGCTCTGGTGGGTTAAAACAGAGCAAAGTACAGCCTTATAATAAAAATTAAACACATGATAAGAGAAAATGGTGATAAACTAATAAACTCTTATTCAAATGCAGAAACAGCCAATCGGTCAACAGCTCAAACTAACTACCAGCAGCTAGTTTCTCTGCTGGTTTAGGTGTGTGTATGTGTTTCCATCAGTCTGTAGGTTCAATCTGCATGGACTAATGATAGGACAACAAAATGCTTCATGTTAAGCATCTTCCATTAATGATGCACCGGAATATTCATACTTTTTTATCTTGATGAACTTGAATCAAACGTTGGCGAATCAAACTGATATAGAAATCACATTTTAACAAACTGGATGAGACACACTTGATTCTGATTCAAATTATATTACTGTAAGCCACGAAGTGCATGGTATTAGCCTCCTAATGCCAACTTACCTCATTTTTATGATATTATCCCTTCTTCTCACTGTGCATACTATCCACCCTAAACTCTATGTGATGTTGGTAAGTTTCAATACTATTTAAGGCAGATAGGATGGATAGTATGCCCATTGGGACGCAGGCTTTGTTTCTGACCTTGAGGTTGATTTCTACCATGTCTACACTCTCAGATCAAACCATCACATCATCCATCCCAAACATCTGCTATCAAAAACAACAACAGCATTTGTGAAGCTACTTTATAAACCTAGTTGGTTACTCTAGACTCGTTCAACTACATTCAAGCTACTCTTCTGATACATTACTGAAGCTATTTAGAGGGCCAGTATGTTTCTGTCTTATAATATCAGAGGTACAAAAACAACACAATGTAGCTGTTAGTCTTCTCACCTGCTTTCGTCGCAGCGCTCACAGCATCCTCAGGCTCTTCCTCGTCCTTGTGCTCCTCCTCAGGCATCTCCGGGACAGCTGCCGGCTCATCGGAGGAATCCTGTGTGTCACTGTCTCGCCCCTCCGCCTCGGGACACTTGCCCAGCTCCTCTTCCTCCAGCGTGATGGGAATCTCGTTCTCCAGCAGGAACTCGTCCAGGTCCATGTACTCTAAGTGGAAGGTCTCGCCATCGTAGGGGATGGTTTTGTCCCAGATGGCAGGGGTGAGAGAGGCAGAGACGCTCCCGGTGCCACCCGAGCCCCCGCTGCCGCCGGACGTCCCATCGCCGATCGAACCCTGCTTCTCCTTCTCGATGTCTGCGTGAGAGAAACTACAGTTTAGTCAAATACCAATTCATAAATACAATAAACTAAAACCAAATCAAAAAGATGCTTTAATATTTGCATGGTTTCTAGAGAATAGAAAGAGAAATGCATTTCTAAAAAAGCTGATCAACGTGCTAAACAAGGTAAATTACAGCACAAATAAATGCACAGCATACATAATTAACAGTTGCCCTAATGTGGCTCTTTATCAAAAGGAATGATAAGATTATTAATAAAGTTCATAAAAGGCAGGTCAGTCTTTCCGTTGCCAAAATTGCCCATGGTTTTGCTGTAGAAAAGTGTGGTAGCCATGTTTTTTAGCATATTGACTGCCTACATAATACTACTATACTATGGTTAGTGTGGCAAAACCATGATTCATTTGTGGTTACCTTGGTTTATATACTAACTTTAGTGTATATAAACCAAGGCTAATTTTCATAAGGTTTACTATGGTAAAACTACAAGCAAGCATACGCCTCTTACATCTACAAAATACTCTCTTAAACACCAGCATACAGGAATACAAAGATCCTGAACGAGTTTTACATCACAGAAGAAAAAAACATTATTGCACCTAAAACAATGTGCGGAAACACTGATGAAATATCATATTACACTGATGGTGAATATACCATAACAATGGTGCTGACTCTTGTACTGTTGTTTTTATAACATACAAATGTTCTTCTTACAGTACAAGTACAAGGGAAAAAAACAATACACATAGCACATTTTCTTGCTGATTTAAAACCTGTCCTTCGGTTGCTAGGATGTGTCTATGAGGTCGCTATGGTAACCAGAATTGATTCAGGGTGGTTGCTAGGGTGTTGCTATGTGATTGCTAGGGGTGATTGGCACCCAATCCAAAAAAGACATATTTTTTTAATCAGAAAGTCACAAATACATGTGGGCGTGTTAATACGATTTATACTAAGAAGCAGTCATTGAAGTGTCATCATTGCAAGCTGCCAAGCTGTACCCTAGCAACCTTTTGACCTATATCTTTGCATCAGAATATCGTATAGACATTAATAGTTGGTTCTTCTGACTAATACTAGCAAACTGATGCAAGTTTTCACTTGTGTATGCAAGTTGTATTTCAGTAGTGCATTTAATGAATTTCAGTAAGGTTGGCTATTTTGTTATTTCACTAGTGTGTGTAAAAGTATTTCAGTAATGCATATGAATAAAGTTAAGTAAGGTTGATCAATATTTTTCACTTCTCTAGTGTATAATAATTTCAATAATTATGGCGTGTACGGCTCCAATTTATTAAATTCGATGTTATCTGAAGCGATTTATTATTATAATTTTGAAGTAAATTGCAAACTCTACACTTTAAAAAACGAAACCATATTACACTTCCGTGGTTTTCAGTCTGATAAAAAACAATAAGGCTGCACTTTTCTGAGGGAACTTTCTGTTCTTTCGAGCGACCAATCAGCGGCCAGCTGTAACGTTAGAGGTGAAGCCAAGTGCGCGACTACAAACACGCGTTTAACTCAACGGCTTTTATGTGATTTGCATTTTGGCAGGTTTATGGTTCTCACCGTCGTCTTGATCCTCCAGTATGTTTGGAGGAGGAATATTCATAATCTTCTTCAAAACAAAAGCAGACGATTTCTGCGGACCCATGGCCACCGTCACCGACGCCTGTCCGGGCATCATTATTATCCGCGATAGTATCCGAGAAAATACACAAACGTCGCTTGTATCCGTTAATCCTTCTGCTTCTGTTTGAGGAAATACAGCCAAAACAACACTGTAGCGACCCACTCCAGCCTACTGGGCTAAACGCTCACATATTCATGATGATCGCGAAACTCGTAGCGCTGATTGGTTACACCGCTAAATGCTCATGAATATTTAAACAGTCAGGGCGTGTACGATAGAGTTCTTAAAGAGCACATAACAGATTCTCGAACTCTGATTGGTCAACGGTTAATCCACTTCATCCAGCGGAATGAGGCGAGCGATACCCTTTGTTCCGAAACAAACGAATTTCCATATACCCGAGCAGAGAAAACTTGCCAAATACACTCAGCATTTGGCTTGATTAACTGTAAATGCATCCGAAAATGGTCAATAATATTTAATTGTTTTCTATATTTAAAGCTGTGACTTAATATCCATACAACACGTTTAGTCAGCTTCTTGGCAGTTTTAAATATATATAGTTATATATATAGACAGTAACTGTGTTAATATGCTACTGCAGTTGTAATTTTCCACCCTAGATTTGAGCTCATGCCTTCACACGTGCCACCAGCACGCACGTACACTGGGTGGGCGGGGCATCTTCACGTGCCGAGTACAGCTGCTGCATTGCAAGACATTGCGTGCTTTTACCATCAGTGCAATCGTGTTTACTGTCGCGTTTGGTCTGGTTTTTCCTGTATGACCCAGATGCTTAAAATAACAAAGACCTATTTTTTTATACTCTATATCCTTGGGAACATGGACAACTTTTGTGATACCCTTTTGTCACGTTGGAGCTACCCAGTCCCATTATCTATAACCTATTAGATAGATCTATTTGTGTGCGTGTTTTGCAGAAACCATAGTCAAGTTTGAAAAGACATACAGAAAGCATTCAAAACAGCATTTCCTTTTTAAATGAACAACAAACAAAAAAACGTTGCAAAATGAACTGTATTGTAGGTCTATTGGTATTCATGGGCTTCAAGTCAATGTTTTAAGAAGAAATTATGAAATATGATTTCATATCTACATAAAGTAATGCAGTGCTCATCCAATCGGAACGCAGAGACTTCTACTTCGTACACAATTCTTGGTAACCTTCTGTGGGGAGTATGAATGCATCATTTTGATGTAACAAAATGTTAAAGAAAGAAAATACATCTGGTAAACAGTGGAAAATCTAAATTATTAATTTAGTGCATGATGGGAACACCAATGTAAGAAAAGTTGAGTAGGCTTAACATTTATCATTAGGTTTAAATAATTTCTTGTCTACAAGCAAAAATTATTTGCTAAACTAACTTTTTTCATGTGGGAATAGTATTTACTTTGCCACATAATCCTTTTTATCAGTGTAGAGTTTAACCCTCATTCACTGTTCAAATTAGGTCACTTCCTGTATGGAAGTGTAATTTTACAAAAAATACAATTTTTAAGAGAGTGAAAAAAACAACAACAACAACGTTCAATCAATAAACTTTTAATATCAGTACTGTTCACACATTTCAAAGAATTAATATATGAATTTATGATTTATAAAAATGTTTTTAACCCCTATTTTTGACCACCACTTTTTACACCTATAAAATGTTTGTGATTGCACATTGTTTAATGATAATATCTTTGTCTAAACATAAAGTAACCTTGACAAACTATATATCATTTGAAAGGTTTTGGACCCAAGTTTTCATATTTGTGTCTGATTTTCAAAAGAAATTTCAGAGCAATAGATAGATGATGATAAAATCTCCAGTTGTGATATGGTGCCAAACACACTTTTGTTCTGTATGTAAATATGTTTTTATGTTTTTTAGAGATTCAAGAGATTTAGAATTCAAATCAAATATTTAAGTTACTTCCCAAAATATTTCTGAATAGGAAGTCTTCATTTATAAATATAAAAAAATAAATAAAAAAATATGGTTCATAACAACCCAAACAATAAATGGAAAAAAAGAGTCCTTGTATATCACCTAGTGGAAAAGTTTGGTTCTGCATCTACAAAATCTTTTTATCTCAAAAAATGTTTATGTCAAAATCTTTTAAGATATCAAACTAAAATTTGACACAAAACTTGCTCAGATGATTGGTTTTGATTTTCTTGAAGATTTTGTGGCAAAAATGCTTTGTAAATTTTGTTCTTTATATACCTATATATATATATGCATGTATAGTTGGAATAGTACATACTGTACATATAGTTAGTAAATTGATAATACTACTATACAGTAACACAATAGCATTACAAATCAAAAGGCAATCCATACATTTTCACAAATATTTTTATGAAAAACATTTTAAAACATGGACTGAATGAAGCGGATGACATGCAGGGTTGACGGCCATCACTCGTCCTGATCTCTTGCTCACTCACAGCAAGGCAGTTTTTTCCCATCAGTGTTGAAAGTGAAACAGTCATGAAACAAAGACAAAACCTGAAAAAAAAAAAAGTAAATAGAAGTTTCATGATATTTTGTAAAGCTTCTTTGCAACAGTCTCTATTGTTCGAAAAGTTCATTGTATAAAACTTTAGTTTCATTTATATTTATCATAATCACACACACACAAAAAAACTGGTTTAAGATGTTTAGAAACTGCTCCCTGTTCAAACATCAGTCCACCCACCATTAATAAAGACTGATGAGACCGTGAGAGTTTCAGTTCAGCATCACTATACTCAGCTGCTGAAGAGAGAGAGAATCTGCAGCATCTGACCTCAGGTACACTTATGCAAAAAAGTTATCATGAAATGAAAAGAATGAAATAAACAATGGAATGACAAATGCACAAAAATAATATTTCCAATTTTTTTGTTAATATACACTGTGCAAAAGTTGGGGATTGGTAAGATTTTTATTACAACCCGGATTTGAATAATTTTTTTAATAAAAACTAAAAGAATTTTAAATCACAAGAGCCAATAGTTTATTCACACTAGAACATATATAACTTAACACATGATTAAACTGAGAAATTTTACAATTATATGCACAAAATGAGATTAATTCAAATGTGATGCCTGCAACAGGTCTCAAAATAGATGGGATGGGATGTTTACTATCAAATTATCAGAATAGTTTGAATAGGTGTAGGCGATTTGGTGTTGGATTTTGGTATCTTTCCTGATATATAGGTTTTCAGCTGTGGAAGAGTTTGTCTTTCATCAAGGCTGTATGTTAACTTTTTTTTACACATAGCACTGGTGCTACAACAGTTGAAAGATTTGCAGCACAGGCCAAACAGTTGTTGCACAAGTTAAGGGCGCAATATGACAAAAATATCATTACAGCAATTTATTCAGGATTATCACAATTTAATCACGATTCTTTGTCGTGGTGTTTTTACTATTTTGCAAGTTGAGCAATATAGCCATTCAAATTCCCTATTGTAAAAATAAAAACCCTTTCAAGGCATAAAATATAAAAAGAACAGCAGACAAGAAAACAGACGTTTTAGACAAAAGTGGGCGAAGATAACATTCTTTGTCATTGTTTTTATCTTTATTATTAGAAATAGATTCGATTACAACCAAACAATTGCTGGTCCACAGCAACTTTCATAATATTTTTTCCTACTGTCAAAGTCAGCAACTGTTTGGTTACTCACATTCTTCAAAATATATTATTTTGTGTTCAGCTATTACTATTTACTTAATAACTGCATACAGTGTGAACTGTCCCTTTGAGACATGGTTGCATGCTTTTCTCTCTAAACTGTTTACTTTTACTTTATTCACAATTAGCCATGTTAATATGTATACATTGTTTGTTTTTTACAGTATCAGATGCTAAATCCATCAGACGTGAATGACAACATATAAGATGAGTAAACTAAAGGCACTGTTTTAAAATATGTGTGAGCGTCATGTGTTATGAACTCACTCTTTGTTATATTGCAGCTATTTGCTATGTTAGTTTTTTTCCTCATTAATGTACACACAGCACCCCATATTGACAGAAAAACACAGAATTGTTGTCACATGGTCCTAAGTATTCAAACCCTTTGCTCATTATTTTGTAGAAACACCCTTTTGATCGAACACAGCCATGTGTCTTTTTGGGAAAGATGCAACAAGTTTTTAACACCTGGATTTGGGGATCTTCTTCAGTTCTGTCAGGTTAGATGGTAAACGTTGGTAGACAGCCATTTTTAGGTCTCTCCAGAGATGCTCAATTGGGTTTAAGTCAGGGCTCTGGCTGGTCACAGAGTTGTTGTGAAGCCACTCCTTTGTTATTTTAGCTGTGTGCTTAGAGTCATTGTCTTGTTGGAAGGTAAACCTTCGGCCCAGTCTCAGGTCCTGAGCACTCTTGTCTGCATTCATCTTTCCCTCCATTGTAACCAGTCGTCCTGTCCCTGCAGCTGAAAAACACCCCCACAGCATGATACTGCCACCACCATGCTTCACTGTTGGGA
>JAUCNO010001440.1:1764427-1774499 GCA_032353835.1 Enteromius viviparus
TGAGTGAAATAGTGGGGCAATTCGATAATGGTACCCCAATAATAATAGGCTGCTTAATAATAATAATAATAATAATAATTTCATACATTAATAGGAGAATGAGCTCAATATCGTCTTAACTATCGACAAAGACATCTGGTATCGTTGATAGCTCTGACTATCGTCTATCGGCACAACCCTAGTTCAGGCCAGCTAATAGGTATTTCTGACTATCTTGATCCAGCTAATCACAATTCTGAACCAGTTTAGACCAGCCGACGACCATAATGACCATTTTTGCCAAGCTTGAAAGAGCCAATGACCATTTTGAACCAGTTTAGACCAGCTAATGGTTCAACTAATTACATCTTTGACCAATTTGGATCAGTTATTGACCATTTGTACCAGGTTAAATCAGCTAATAACCATTCCCAGCATGTCTAAACAAGCTAATGGCCAAGCTAATAACAAATCTGGACCACCTTAGACCAGCTAATAGCCATTTTTTACCACCTTGGTCCAACTCATAACCATTTTATACAGGTTAAGGCCAGGTAATGACCATTTTCAATCAGTTCAGGACAGTTAATAGGTATTTTTGAATAATGGTAATTTTTAACCAGCTGAAATCAGACACTAAAATCAAACAGGTTCTAGGAGTGAAGAGGCTCTCACGGGTTTCTCGATGAGGTCGATGCAGGGCTGCAGGTCGAGGCCGAAGTCGATGAAGCTCCACTCGATGCCCTCGCGCTGGTACTCCTCCTGCTCCAGGATGAACATGGTGTGGTTGAAGAGCTGCTGGAGCTTCTCGTTAGTGTAGTTGATGCACAACTGCTCGAACGAGTTCAGCTGCGGAGAGGAACAGAAACTCAGTTACAGCTAAGATTTGTGGGTAATCCCACTGTAAGCACCTTTGAGGCTGAAGCACTGCACCTCGAAGATCTCAAAGCCGGCGATGTCCAGGATGCCAATGAAGGAGGCGCCCTGACGCTTGGTCTTATCCAGAGCTTTGTTGATGCGCATCACCAGCCAGCGGAACATCCTCTCGTACGTGGCTTTGGCCAGAGCCTCCACCGCAAACTCGGCCTGCTCCTGCGTCTGGGCCTTCTGCACGTAGTCACGGCCCACCTTGATCCGGGGCGAGAGGATGGCACGTGTGAAATCGGTCACGTTCATGCCCATCAGATGGCTAACCTTCTGGGCAGCTGGAGAAGGGAAGGGAAGGTTGTTTAGAAATAGTAACCCAGAACTACACAAATTGCTGGTTTACCTTATCTACCTCAGCCTAACACAGATGTTCTATTGTCTACCAAGCCGTCTCAGCTGGTAGCCTAGCTAATTATCCATTCAGACTAGTTTGAACCAGCTCATGACCAGTTTTGGACAAGCAAAGGACCATTTTTGTCCAGCTAATGACTATTTTCAACCAGTTTGGAGCAGCTAATAAGTTTCGTCTAGTTCGTAAAAAGCTAATTTCTATTCTTGATTAACTGGACAAGCTCATGACTGTTCTCTGCTAGCTTGTAGCCGTTAATGATCATTTTTGACAATTTAGACCAGCCAATGATCATTTCCAGCTAATTACCATTTTTGACCAGCTTATGCCAATTTTACAGCCTTCAATAAACATTTTTGACCAACTAATAACCATTCATGACCAGCTGTAACAGATAATGACCATCTTTGGCTGTTATGGAGCAGCTAATGACCATGCATGACCGATTTTTACCAAACAAAGGCAATTGTCGAAGAAAATGACCATTTTGGACCAATTAATAATCATTTCCAGTGAGTTTGGACCAGTTAATGATTTATATTGGCTAGCATGTAGCAATTAATTACTATTTTGGACCAATTTGGGCATGCCAATGATAATTTCTGATGAGTCTGGACCAGCAAATAAACATTTTCCAACTAGTTTAGACTAGCAATTGACCATTGTACTGGAAAATGACCATTTAAACAGTGTGAACCAGCTAAGGACAGATAATTACCACTGTTGTCCATCTAGGGTGACCAGTGACTATTTTTGGCCTGTTTGGAAACAGCAAATGAAAATGTCTGACCATTTTGAAGCAGTTAATGGCATTTTTTGTCCAGGTGGAACCAACTAGTGACCACTTTTGACTAGTTTGGACCAGCTACTGACCAGTTTTGACCATCTGCATTTAGATTACCAGCACAAGACCTGTTTGGTGTGTTTTTAAAACTAAAAAGAGGTGTTTACCTGTATCATCAGGCATAGAGGCCTGGTCTGAGTGACGCTCCTTCTTAAAGGACATATTACCCAGCTGTAGCACAGATGACATGACCCTCAGCAGACCTGCAGGGGGAGACACACACAATTAAAAACCTCAAACATGCTGCAGATAATATAGTCACATTTAAAAACCTCAGTATACTCACCAATCTGTTCTTCCTCAGGGATGCTCATGATCCTCATGGCCTCCATTGTCTCCAGGTACAGGTCACGGTCCTGCTGTCCTGGGATTGTCACGTTCCCATTGGACAGGAACCGGTACTTATTGTAGCCCTCCAGACAGAGTTCAGCTGGTGAGTGAAGAAAGCCATTCAATCATTTACATGTATTCATTAACATAAGTGCCTGGTCCTACTAAGGTTTGAGTCCTTTACAAGCATTTAAATTCATGTATGAAAGCAGTGAAGGACACTCACAGCGCAGTTTGTCTCCTGCGCCGGTCAGCATGTAGTAGAACATGTGGAAGGTTCTTTCTTCTTTAGCTTGACGGATGGCACGGGACTTTTCCAACAGGTCTGACGGTTAGAGTCAAGGACACACAACAGCATACATGCACGAATACTCACATGAAGGCCTGGGTCTTTATTAACCAGTCTGTATTCATGCCTTCATTAATTATTGCTGCTTTATATTTCTGCATCTAGCAGATGCTGTATGCTTGATATGGAGTCATGAACATTTTTTGTTGAATGTTATTAAAAATTTAAAATATAAACAGATATAATAGGGTGATTAAGAAATTATATAGATGTATATAAAAATAAAATATATAAAAAGCAAAATAAAAAATCTGATAAACTGTTTTTTTGTGTCTTTTTTGTATTTATATAAATGAGTGATTAAAGCATATTATAATTTTTAAATTTAATTTGAATTTTTTTTAATACATATATATATATTTAATATATTTAATTTTATTTATTTATATACCTATTTGTTATTATTATTATTATTATTTTTATTATTATTATTAATTTCTTAGCATTTTATTGGTCTTTTTTTTTTTACTATTGTGATGATTATTAGTTTTATTTATTTATTTTATTTGGAGTGATTAAGAAAAATATTTTCACATTTTAAAATAGCAATATAACTTGTAATTTTTTTCTACATTGCTATATACAGTATTTGGTATTTTTCTCCATATATTCAGAAGTAGATATTATAAAGAGGTCATGCTGTAGTTGTGATCTGTAAATCCTCCAATAAAATGTATCAAAATATGCAAATAAGTCATGATTATCTTATTCCAATGACCCAGGTTTAACGATTTAAATTGAAAGCAGCTGATACTTTCACGTCATATGAACTAGCTCATAAGGATACAGGTCTCAATATTAGCTCCGACGATGTACCCATTAACGTCAAAGTTGATTCTGATAAATTTGCCCTAAAACACACACATAAAAAAAAAAAGTTAAATAACACATCTTAAATAACACGCCTTAAATGCAAAATGTCCTACATAACGGGTAGACTTACAAATCGGGAAGAGTTGTCGTTCTTGACTGTCTTGGCGTTGCCGAAGGCTTCGAGGATGGGATTGGCCTGCAGCAGCTGCTTCTCCAGCTCACCCTGCGCTCAAAAACACACCAGTCCACCACTGAGATCAGTTCAAACCAATCACGGCCAACAGCTGATCACATCTGGCTGTCCAAAGCAAAGCCCTTTAACACAGCATCACAAGCTTCTTGCACACAGAGGAGCAAATAAGCTGAAACAAACACACAAAGACAAGCATGTCCTGATTCCCAAAACACCAGCAAAGTGAGCGGCCCGTCACCTCCGATAAATAACAAACCCATGACCTTTATTTACTCACTCGTCTCACACAAACATTCACTCACTTATTCAGGATTAAACACAACAGCATCTGGAGCCACGATCATTATTGTTAACTAAAACTGAAACTTAAAAAACTAAACTAAACTAAAAATAAAAAAACTTTTGTTTATAGTACTAAAATAGGTAACTTAATGAAAACTATACAATTACTAATAAAACCAACAAAAAAATACAACACAATTATTACAACTTAAAAATGAAAAAAAAAAAGGAAAAAAGGGAAATGTAAAATATTAATAAAATATATAAAACTCAACATATATGTTAAAGTCTGCTGCTAAAAAGCACTGCAACTTATGGCTCAGGTGTGTATAAATGAACGTAAATCATGTTCAAAGTGAAAAACTTTATTAGAATTGGGTGTAAATGCAGAAATGTTAAGTATAGGCTACAATGCTTATATCCCCCAGTGTTAATTACACCTAATCATTTCAGTCAGAACTACTTTTCCGTGTGGATGTATCTAATGGGTGTAGTCTGATTCTCCTTCATTACATTAGTTAGGCTCCACCCACATTACTAGAAAAGCATTTTCACAATTTAGGAAATATTTCCCACAAGCCTGCTCGAGCGTTTAACTCGCGCTGACTGCTCCTTCAAATTAAAACAAGCAGAAATATACCCTCCTCTGACACAGAAACGATCATTATCTTGTTTAAATCATGTAGGCTAATGGTGAGAGTTTCCCCGCCGCGCCTCTATAAACCGTTTCACATGTTCTCTCGTGAAGCGGGGCTCGTTAAAGGCGCCAGAACGTTCCAGCTGCGTCATCATTCCCGCCGCGGGAGGCTCGCGCAGACTTCTTTGGTTGGGCGAGTAAATCAAATGCAGAAATGCACACAGACACACACACACCAAACTCAAACAGCAGAGATCAAACCCAAAACCCCTGAAAGCACACAAACACAGTACAGACAGATTTACCATGGTATTCAGACACATGAGACGGAGAGACGCACATCCCCTTCACTAGAGCTGGGTTGGAAATAACGGAAACACTTTTTTAAATTTAATTCTTACATCCAAAGATGTCGTTTTTGTTTGGTGTGTGAACAAAAGGTAAAGCACCTTTTTTAATTGGCATCCAATAAATCTCAATAAACTTTATACCTCATTACTTCTGATATGAACTACGCCTTTCAAATTCTGTCAGTTTATCACGCCACACAAATACAAGGCTGTTTTGGCGCTCTTTGATATGATGTGTGACGGTTAATGGCGCTCATCCACCGATCATCTCTTCTTCTCACGAAATCACCATAAATTAACATAAGATATGTAGAGATGCATTACACTGATATGCATCATATTTTATTTAATTGATCAGTCAGTGTTTCAACCGCCGAAAAACATCAATAAAACAATATGTCACTTAACATTATTTACCCCAGTAATGACATTTATTGTCCATCAATGCTCAAGTTAGCTCTAGAAAGAAGAATTGAGTGCAATATATAACGCATATGTAGCGTTTTAGGTGTCATTGTTACACATTTTACATGTACTATTATTTTAATAAAAGTAAATTATCCATAATCACCTGCAAGTAACCCTAAGCCAAACCCTACATGTGTAATTACTCGGTGCTTAATAACTGTAACAAGGACACCTTAAAATAAAGTGTAACCAACACTTATTATACATTTTTAGCGATGTAATTATGTTTATTACATTAAATTACAATTATTTTAAATTAAAACGCTTGTTTACTAATTACTTTTATGTATTATGTACCAGATGACAGAGTCTGCTGTGTAAATTACACGTTATCCGAATGATTTCTTCCTTTAAAAAACTAAATTGTTTACACTATACCAGTCTGCCTGCATATTCAAATAAATTCATATCAAATTTGTGAATCCAATCAAATCAAGCCGTTTCTCAATTCCCAGCCCTAATGATGACATTCATCTCAGTTTGCACAATTTATCTGAAGAAAACCCATCATGACCATGATCATATTTAACCCCAAACAAACTACTTTAAAACTAAATGAACCATTCAGCTTTTTGTTTTTGCATTTTGACATTATTTTCAGCAAAATCGAGCTCATTGACAGACTTTTTCTTCATGACTTTGAGGTGAAATATGAGCTGGTCTTAGTGAGACTGATCTGGCTCTCGGTGTCATGTGTCTGAAGCGCTGTGCGTTCGGCTTCGGGTGTTCCCCCAGCAGCAGAGAGATAACAGAGAGACGTGAATGAGACAGAGACAGATGGAGAGATGGAGGGATGTAACTCACATGTGACAGGACTGAGCTGCTCTGTTGGTATAAAAAGAAAAACACTCAAACCATCAACTTACAGCCAAAGAGCAGATCCAGCGATCGGCCGGTAATGACCGACAGAAACATCAGGGACGGATTTGGACCGAATCCCACCAAAAAACACTCCATTTGATTTCACAAAACACTCACAGGTTTGACTTTTGCACAGCGTTGTGTACAAACGAGGACAAACATTTGAGCAAACCATCATTCAACCCAGTTAAAGAAGTTACATGAAACGAGATACAAAGAAATGGTAAACTTCAATTTATATTAAATTTCATTTATCACAATAAATCAAAATTTGGATGCAAACTAGACTTGGACCAAATCTGCAACCTGGCATTAAAAACATTATTAATTTTTATTTTTATTTTATATTATTTATAAAAATAAAAAATCATCACAAAAATGTGTATAGAATTATAAATAAATTAATTAATTATAATAATTAAAATATAAAAACCTGAGGTTTTAAATCCATTTGCCCAAAATAACATAGATAAGATTTATGTAAGATAAATTATTTAATTTATGAATTGATAATTTTAGTTATTTATGTATTTAATGTATTCATGTATGGTCAAAATAATATAATAAATATGAGGTTTCAAATCCGATTGAAACAATATGTTCGAATGTGCAAAACAATTTTTTTTTAAAATTAAATAAATAAATAATAATAATGTAAATAAATACTAAGCACAAAAATGAGTAAATAGGATTTTTTAAAAGTCAGATTTTATGCAGTTGAATTTTGAGATGGTTAAGCACCTTTTACCTGACCATTTATTGAAAGAGAAAGAAAAACACTTTTTGACAATCTTATCTTACAATCTTGACGAGATATGATGCTATATCTGGCTTGTAATGCGTGTCTGACATGCTAGAAATGTGTGGCTGGATTAAACTGGACTGGGCTGTTTGTGAAGGGCTTCAGGCCTGATGCAGGACTTAGCTTCTCTAATGGATTACGATGTTTGTGAATTGAGTTAAAGTCCCCCAAAACCACCCGCATTCCTCCGGCTCGACCTGATCTGATAAGACCATGTGAAACCAGATGAGAGGAAACACGACCCTCAGTTCACTGCTGATTTGCATGAAGAACATCTCAATAACCCAATGGTCCTGTGAGCAACTAACCTGGTCTTTCTTGGTTTTGTGGGACGAGGCCACGTGAGCCAGATACTGAATGACCTTCTTGGTGTTTTCTGTCTTTCCGGCTCCAGATTCGCCCCTGAAGGCACACAAACACACAGATAAGTGGAGAAATCAACACATCTTTAACGGTCATAACACACACACAGGATCATGTGACTCACGTGCAGAGAATCGATTGGTCCTCGCGGTCTGTGGGAGGAGACAGAAACACGAACATTAATCACAGTACAAACACTGTAAACACATCACATGACAGTTTATTTGGTTTTACTGGATTTCATTATTTTTATTTTTTTTTAATAGCAGGATGTATTTTCAGTATCGTGATTGAGGAATTCATATATTTATGTTGTTATTTCAATGATTTTATATTTTTGGATATATTTTGATACATTTCTGAGATTATTTAGTTTATTTAAAATTTATTTTACATATATTTATACTTTTTTTTTAACCTTTTTCTTGTGCTGAGAGAGGTTAACTGGAAGAAAATAATGTTATCATATATTATTTACCTTTATTTTATTGATTTCGTTCAACTATTTAGAAGGAAATAATTTTTTTTATTATTATTATATTTTTTTAATTTGTTTTGGGGGGGGGGGGTTATTTTTATTTTCTCTCATTCTTCATGTTTTATTTGACAAGCGGGATGTAAAAATGATTAACGTAATTTACTATCAGTGTAATGGAAACCATTTCAGAGGCAGAGAAAGTTTACGATAACTTTATGTGTATAAAAACAAAGATTTCTTCTTGAGAAGAGCACAAGCCGCCGTCTCAAACAGCAGGTCATTAGATCAACTAAACAAGCTGAAGTCTGATTGACTGTTTGTCATCTTGGTTACGAGGTTGAACTACCCGAGCAGCTATAAATTCCTCCAGGCGGAAAACACCCCACCCATTCGCTCACAGCAAACCCTTCTCAGACCACAAAACAGGAAGTCAATATCTGACTTCCTGTGACTGGAGAGGGAGCCGCCTTTCCAGAAACTGCAGTGAGATAGTGGCCCTCGTACCCATAAACCCTTACATTTGCTAAACGGCAAATAAAAAGACAGTATACTGATGATGATGATCTCAGATTATAATAAAACATTTGTAAAACCACATATTTTAATATTTTATTTATTATTAGAACTTTTATTTAAATACTTTTTTCTAGCAAGGATGCGTTAAATTAATCACAATTGACAGTAAAGACTTTAATAATGTTTCAAAAATGTATTTTTCAAATATTGAAAAATAAAATATCTTGAGCATTAATAATCAGAAATGTTTCTTGTAGAGGGGATGATTATAGCTGATGAACAGAAACAAGAGGCAGCTTCTCAGTGATCAAGGAAGCACTCTTTTTGTGCTTTCTCTGCTGTATTCATTCAGAATTTGAAGAAAAGTGTTGTTTTTCATGCTTTTAAGCGGACCAATGCAATAAAATTTCCCATATTCTCTCAAAATTGCATGACTGATTATCCATCTCTTTCTTTCTTACGGTCTCTCTGTATATATATGTGTGTGTACGTAAGGGCCACGTTAATTTAAAACGAAGAAAATAGGCTTGCTCTTAAAGTTTGAAAAGCACAGCTGTAAATGGCCCCTGAAGTGTGTTAAAGCAGCAGGAGTCTGGAGGAGAGAGGCACTGATGGAGAGCGGGTCAGAGTCTCGCTGCAGGAGGTCGAGTTAAAGCCTGATGGGGGGAGGTCTCTCTCTGAACACAAATCAGCTCCGGACGGCGCCACGGGACAAACCCTCCACCAGAACAACACTCGCTTATTGTGCAACCGTCCCAATCAAAGCAAGATTTCTCTTTTTTATTTGAACTCCCACAACATACAAATAAACACTTCTTTCTTTCGCTTGCGTTTAGAGTCTGGATCCTGTGGCTTTTAATTGTAAATAATTCCTGAATATTATTAGTTTGTAAATACTGCTTATCTTACCTACTATATATATATATAAATAAATAATTTTTTTATCCACACACACCGAGTAAACAGAGGCACTTTGTTTTGTTCTTTGCTGGACTTTAAAGTCTAATTCTTCTAGAAATAGTTTTGGCGTGCAGATTTCCTCAACAGTCCTGACTGCCACAGATTATTTCAATCGTCCTTTGGCTTTTTGTAAATGTTCCTTTTTAAAAAGAATTTGAACCGAGGTGACGAACAGGATGTAGAATTGCAGTTTAAATTTGAATTTAAGAAAGTAAAATTAAAATAAAACAAATATAGCTGACGCGTAGTTTTTAATATTCGTTATACTAAAATATTTATTTTATTATTTCAATTTTGTTTTTAGTTTACCTTAAAAAGTGAAAGAAAAAATACAACTGAATACATTTTTCCTTAGTTTAGTTTTTTGAATTTTGTAATTAAAAAACAATGAAAATGAGGTTTTAATGCTTGTGCATCACTCTGACAGCAAAGACATTATATTTACATTTCAGAACATAAATATCTGAATGAATGATGCAAGTATTTGTGTTGTGTCTGTGCTGGACTAATGAAAGCTAAATCTCTTTCAGCTTCAGTTCAGTCAATTCCTCTTCCTGTCATTCATCCTGTG
>JAUCNO010001440.1:1785041-1799167 GCA_032353835.1 Enteromius viviparus
CGTGATACCGTGAAACCGTGATATTTTAGTCCAAGGTTATCATACCGTCAGAATCTCATACCGGCCCATGCCTAATACACATGCTATAACGTATTTGGCGAAGTCAGCCTTGTTTACATCTGGGGGAAAACACGCACATGTACATAATCTGTGGGTATTTACACCGAGAGGAAAGTGTGCGTGTGTTGTGATACTCTGTAAAATGGCAGATGATGTAAGGCTTGGGAGAAGAATGTGAAGAATGAGTAAATGATCTTATTTTTTCTTTGCATAACAAAAGGATTCTTGTAGCGTCACAAAACTGCAGTTGATCCACTGATGTCACATGGACTGTTTACCGATGTTTTTACGACGTTTCTGGATCTGGATTATTTCACTTGTATTGCTGTCTATGGAGGTTCTCTGATATCCTCAAAAATACGTGTTCTGTAGATGAACGGAGGTCTTACGAGTTTGGCACGACATGAGGGTGAGTAATTAATGGCCGTTTTTGGGCTAACTAACCCTTTAAAAATCAGGAGTCTTTGCAGTATGCTTTATCAACTGCATCAGCACTAAACTAGAGGGAGGATGCAGAGGAGGACATTTGCATCAGGCTTTCATGCGCACATCTACCACATTGGTTTCAAATGAGGTGGTCAAAATATGCTCTGGTGTTGTCAAAACATCACTGTCTCTCCTTCCGTTTCGATGGTGCTCATGTTTCTCTTGCAATGTAAACAGATGGTGGTGAATTTCACCATCAGGGCCCTCGGAGCCGTTGAAGATGTTTCTCCACGGTCACAATGGACAGAGAGCTCATAACGCATTACCAGCGGTGACACTCACCCAGCCCGAGGGCTGATTTCTGCTCTCCTCGCAGGAGAAAAACATTTGGACAATTGTTTTAGCCAACGACCCGCAGCAGGTTATTGATTTTGTGCAATGAGCTTTAATGCATCTAATGGGCTGCAAAAGCAGGGGGTGAAGAGGGACACGGCCAGGCTAAAAGGATCATGGGACAGATCTCTCTCCAGTGAGCGGGTCAGTTACACAAATACCTCACAGATGAATCTCCCAGACAGAAACATACCAAACAAGCACACAAGCAGATCTGATTGTGAGCGATGTGTCACTTAACCTTCCGGTCGTTTTTGACCCACATCCGATTTAATTCTGCTTTCTCATTCAGGATCATAAATGCACATGCAAAGCTTGTACCAAAAATCAACACTTTGAAAAACAGCAAAAATATGAAATTGAAAACAGAATAAAAAGATGTTTTTATGTGGCAACACTTGAACGCCACATGTACCTGCATTTTAAATTGCACACAAAATACAACCAAGACAAATGCATTTGCAATCATCTGGAATAGAGCTCTGACCATCAGTTAAACATTTGTGCTGAAACATTAAAAAGCGAGTCTAAAACCTTCCTGGTAGATGTACTGACAGAGAACAGCTGAGCCAGCCAGCTGATACAGTTTCTCGTCTACGGCACCGCAAGATGGGCTCAGAAAAAGCTGTTTAATTTTTAATTCTTCCCTGGACAGAGCTGAAACCTCAACGCTACACAGGGCCCTGATTTAATGTGGTATTTAGCAGTGAGTCTCTTTCACCGTGCATGTGTGGGGTATTTACATCTGTTTAGTGAACTATTGCCATTATGAAAGTTTTATAAATCAGGGATTCTCATTTTAGAGGTCATTTTATTTAACAACAACAACTACAACTAAAAAAGTGTACGCCCATATAAACAAGAATAATAATATATCAAAGCATCAATAAAATGTGGCCTATTTTTCTTTGTAGGACTGCAAATTGCAAATGTGTGCATCTATCTAGTACAGGTCTATTTGTCTGCGGTTATAGTGCAATAGCATAGAAAGGACCTCTTGTATAAAAATTAAATTAAATTATAAGAAACAATCAATTTTCCTCATCTGAACACACCCTAACTGTTCATATTTAAGGCCGGCATAAGACAACAGAAAGTCCAACATCTGCAAAACACCAATTCAATGATGTTCTACTGAAACTCCTCAGACATTCATTTACAGCAATCATGTAAACAAGACTGAAACAGCTGCTGACCACACGGTGTACTTTATAGAACAACAATTACAAAAAGAGCAAATCTAGATATTTTACCCTACATTACACTGAAGTCCGAATGCTAAATAAGAGAAATGATTTTCACAGAGCTCATTATATTGTAGTAAATCCGTCCGAGGGCAAAGGAGTTCACCTCACGTCCACCTGCTTCTGTTTACCTCATTTTTCCAGTCTACAATCCAAGACGAGAACATAAAGAATATATCGAAGATATATGTTCTGTCTATTAAGCGCACTGCAGTTTTGCCAAAATAAACCTACTGGAGTAAAAAAGCGCGATAAAATAGGCTAACCCGGTCTATACTTCGTGTTAATTCTATCTGTTTAGTGTCTAAGAAGTAGTTTTTACGCAAAGACTAGTGAAGAATATGTGAAGTGCATTGAGCATCGCGGCTCGTTCACGGGAGCGACAGATGGTCTGAACTTACACGCATGGAGCCGGTTTTGTTGATGGCCATCTCAGGTGACAGGGAGCGGAGATGCCGATGCTTCTCACCTGAGCAGCTTCGGTTTCACTCTAACGACGCATCACAGCTGCAGCGGAGCGTTAAATACCCGGTACGAAGCAGATGCGATGAACTGCGTCCTGTTGCGTTGCTTGGTCATAAAGATCAAATCCACGGAGCCATTTCTGCGAAAATGCGTGCCGAGGAATGAGTTTTATTTGTCGCCCGGTTCAGGCTGGGTCGCGTGCATGAATGCGTAGCATAATTAATAAAGGGAAAGTGTGTTCCAAGCGTCTGGGACAGATATTCATCCCCGGTACAGTAAAGTTCAAAATCAGCCCCTAAAGTGCATCTCCGGACGATCAAATCCAAACTGACTGAGCGATCCCGGTCCGGTTCAGAGGTTCATCAGGAGCGTCCTGCCGCCGTCATTCTGTGATGAGACTTATGCACGCGCAGTACCGTCACCCGGTGATCTCGAGCTCCGGTGGCACGCGCCCTGGCGCTCGACCAGCCGCCTGCGCGCAACTGAGCGCGGTCATGTGATGGACGTTTGTGACTGCCGTGGAACACCACTCACTTTAATCGTCTTAAAACACGAGTTGAGCTTTTAATGCGAAGTGAAATCCACACTGATGGCCTTAAACCCCCGACAATTAAAGAACAGTTATAGAGAATTATGAAGTCGCATTGCAGTTACCTGATAGCACATGTACATCACAGAGACGTCTATTTAACGTATGCTTTTTACATACGCGTATTACATCTACAGCAATACGTATTTTGTCAGTGTTTACTCATATGCAGGGCGTTTGAAACTGACATTTTAAAGACCTGTCAGATGTTTGTACACAGCAGATGCTTTCCAGATCAAAAGATCTTTAACAAACATCTAGGTAATAATATACCTGCAATAAGTTCCCCCTAATGTTATAATATATATAGCCTATAAACACGGCCTATATTCTATATAGTGTTATTTTTGTAACTTTATTTAGAAAAAAACTTGTCAGTAGACTTTAGTCAGTCTATTACTGTTATTGCAACTCCTTTTAACCAATGGACTATAACGAATGTGTACACGCTGAATAAGCGGTTGGGTTCTCGTTGGAAAATGCGCCCCCTGGTGGATCAAGTAAGTAATTGTTTTACAGGAGGTTTAAAATACCAGCACCAATAAAGATGCCCGTTCTCGTTTTTTTTCAGACACATCTTCAATTATTATTTTTCTGCTGAAAAAACACAATAGATACCATCATAACATTTGTTATGGTTTACTGGTTATAATGGTTTACTGGTATTTGGTTAATGGAAACTGTAATAGACCCTATGGGTTTCTACTGGTAATTAGAATGTTGGCTTGTTAAAACCACTAAAAAACCAAAACACACTACTGGTTAAAAGTTGGTGGTTTGTAATACTTGTTTTTGGGATGGTTTCTTTTTGTTTTTTTCTCTTTTTTCCCATGGTTGCATGCATGAATTATATTTAATAGCACATAATACAGTCAAAATAATCTTTATTTGATAAGTCAGATAAAAAAAAAAAAACAGTTTAAAAATTAATAAAATAAATAAACAAAAATAGGTAGCTCAAATTGAAACCGAGTTGGCTATCCAACATGTAAGCCTATGTTTGAATAAATAAATGTAGCTATAATTCTAATAAGCATAAATGTTAATACATTTAAAACACTATATAAAATACATCAAACATGAGTGAATATTTAGCTCTAAGAGCTGTGATTGGTGGTGATTGGCGCGCGCGGGCTTGCAATAACGCGGTAAATCGAGAACTAGATTTCTTAAAAGTAGGATTTTTTATTTATTTATTTGATTTTTTTCTTTCGCCAATGGGGTATTAGGTCCACAGTGAAGTTTTGTTCATAATGTACCATTGTAGCGATCACACCAGCTAGCAAAGATGTTCGAGAAAGGTATGCGATTTACTTTTCTTTTTTAGCTGCACATATTAGCCTAAATCTCTTGATTGTTATAAATAGATGTTTTATTAGTTAAAAGAAGTATTTAGCTCGTAAATGTTGCAATATCATTCACTGCAATATGGTCAAGACACACAAGTCGGACATGACAAGATGGGGAAAAACACTAAACCTTTAACAATGATAGCTTTTACAGAACGAGTGGTTTCGAGTATTGTGATTAATGAAGGAATACTGTACTCACTTACAACAAGACACAGACAGATGGAGCTGGAGGACAAACAGAGCACAGTACGACATGGAGGTGAGTGAAATATTAGCAGAGTATGTTAAAAGTTTTATCCTGTCTTCTAAATGAATCAGCTCTGCAGCTAATTACCTAATAAAATATATACATGCATAGTGTATGTGTACATGGTTCCACTCCACCTCTGACCTCCATCGTTAATCCGTAATTGTTTAAAATACCACAATAAATATGTTTAGAAAATAAATATTAAATATGTGGTAATCTAACTCATCTATCATTGTTGCACAACTGCCCCCGGTAATTGTTTACATTAAAAAAGGAAATAAGTATTGAGGAAAGCGAAAAAAAGATTATTAGTTTACCTCAGGAAGGACATGTAACTGGTGGCTAAATAATATATTCATATATATAATATCATGTAAATATATAGTTTAATGGTTGAACAAATTGGTTAGTCTTAAGAGACCATTTGGTCCTTTTTTATGATGCATCATCTATAGATGGCGCTACAGCAACAGGTCTCGTCAATACCCCAAATATTTTGGTTTCTGAAAGTGAATACAATATATACATAAACAAAAATCAACAAAATTGGACAATTAAAAACAAAGTGCTGTAGAAAATATCACACAAATATTAATTTAATACTAATAGTAATTCTTGTCAACACTCCATCAGACGCTATAAATCTAACTCTGTATAAAAATACACCCGCCACAGCATTTCAAGAAAATCTGATTGATGGCGTTGACAACAAACAGCTCATTTACTAAAGCTTTTAGTCTTTAGTAGAGAACATACTCTCCCTCACTTTCCAACCCTACTTTCCCCCTCATGTGTCTTTTAGACAAATCCTTTTTTCTAGTTGCCATGACATCATCAGTAACCCAGGAAACCCATTGAATCAAGAAGGACCCAGGAAATGAGGTAACGGTTGAGGAATGTCGGGAGAGAAGAGTTTCCCCCACAGCTGAAAGAGAATGGCAAACAGAGCAGCTCTGTCTGAAGCCATGCATGAGGTCAACAGTCCTTAGACTACAACAAAACATTACCCTTAACCCAACAGAATGGATGATCTATGGAAATGTCTTTATTAACCTGATATTATATAATTGCCATTAAAAGGGAGACAAAATGTCTAAATATGACCTTTTGGCAAATGTAGTCATATAGGTTATCGAGGACCAAAATGGCTGTTTGGCAATAAGAACTTCAATAGGCTTTGAGGGTAGCCTTTCATCAACAGTTAAAGTCATAACTGATTAGATTGAGAAAAGTGTCCATTTTGGACCAAACTCAATCCTTAGGAACATGTCCCTTATTGAAACCAATAACCACTCTTAAATGACTGTTATTAAAGGCAATATTACTTACAATAGTTGCTCAAAATCATTTTCAAACCTATTCTTTAAGGTCTTCCCGATACTAAACCTTTTCAGACCCTTCCTAATCAAGCACCCCTGGATCCACTCCACTTTTCTAGCCAAGATGTTTTTGTCTTGTTTCCAGACAAAATATCTAGAAATTCTTAAATCAAGAAATCAAATATTATCTTGTTTTCAGAAAAAAAAGGTAAAATTAAGTGAGATTTTATTTGAAACAAGCTAAATTATCTTTTCTTCTTGTTTGAAATATGATTGTTTTGCTTATTTGAAGCAAAAAAGTCACAAAATAAAGGATAGAAAAGCTTTTTTTTGGCAATGTGCAAGACTTGAAATGGATGGAATAGAAAAGGTGGAGTTGGGAAACACTGTCCTAAAACTATGACAAATTAGCTATGGCTGTTGTTAAACTAATTACCTAAAAACCCACATGAGCTAAAAACAGAAGTAATTTCAAAGGTATAAGATTTGTACATTTTGATGGAAGACTAAATCAGCATTTTCTCTCACAATCATTTACAATATGACCAAAACAAAGTAAGTATTGTTTCTTGTTGACTAAGTTGTCGGAATTCTACAGAAAGTCATTAATAAAACACAATTCATCCATAAATATGTGCTTAAATATGTTTGAGGAAGAGAAATTATAGGGATTACTTAAAGAGACCCACCCGTCTTCAGGAAGGTGCTTGTATAATAAAGACTGCATTCTGAATGGATGAGTACACATGAAGCCCGGTTAGAAGGCTTATGGGATACATTGGTAAAATGCAGGTGCGGCTTTTGTATATTTTAGTGTTTAGAGGTCCCCGATCCTGATCCTGGTGATAAACGGCCTGTAAAGTTTAGCTCCAATTTAGCAAACACACCGGAAGCAACTAATTAAGGTCTTCAGGATCGCTTGAAAATTAAAGGCAGGTGTGTTTGATTAGAGTTGGAGCTGAACTTTGCAGGACATAATGGTTTGGGATGGAGGTTTGATGTTATATTATTAGTGCACATGCTTGGTGCTCAGACACTCAGTGATGAGTCTCCAGTTCCACCACGGTCCAGTCGCCCTGTGGGGAACTGTCCTGGCTGCTGGGGGAGTAACTGCTGACAGAGGCCACGGTTGCGGTGGAGCAGTCGAAGTGGGACATGACATGTGGCCACAGGCTGCTCTCTAGGGGGCTCAGGATGCCTCCTCCTAGCCCAGGTAGGTACAGGAGCGTTTGACAGCCATCCTCCCCGGCCAGAAGCAGAGCCTGGTTAAGCAGCTGCTGGACCATGTCCAGTTTTGTGTTCCAGTCCAGCTCCTGCGGAGGCGGTCGCCGGAGGTTTCCGTTGGTTGGGATGGAATGGCTTATCTGGTTGGGGGAACCTTGGTTGCCGGTGGATTTGTTCTCTGCATCCTCTTCTTCCTCCTCGCTGGTCTCCATGGCCTCATAGATGGTGCAGAGACCAGATGAGGGTGACAGGAGACATGGCTGCCCTTTCACCTGCTGTTTGAGTCTCTGTTGCTGCTCCATCTCAAGCTGCCGCTGCAGGAGCTGTCGGCGGAGGCGGTGTTCCTGCTGCTGCTTTTGCAGCTGCAACTGAAGCAGCTCTCGACGCTGCCTCTCCAGTGCCCTCTGCTGCTCCTGCCGCTGCCTTTCTTCCTCCAGATACAGCCGTTGCAGCCGTTCCTGTTCCTGGCGCCGCCGGATGTGCCTCAACTGCAGCTGGTGCTGCTCTAGCCGACGCATCTGCACATTAGACATCAGTGGAGGCGGCGGGACCCTCGGAGGAGCATCCACATGTTGAACGCTGATGCGAGGCAGTGGCTGCTGTAGCTGCCTCTGAGTGTTCGTCAGGGGAGCAAAGTAGTTATTGTCATTCAGCTCTTGGGTTGGCCTTGGATAGTTACCATTCTCCTGTTGGCTCAGTGAAAGCTGGTGCTCACCAGTCTGTATAGTGTTTCCGGATATCCCTGTGGACAGTCAAGAGCACTTGCAATATGTGTTTACTGACAGAGGCATTCGTTATGAAGAAGGGTGTGACCAAACAGGAACGGAGGAAAAACAGACAGAAAGAGGAACATGCAGACGATAAATGAAAACATAAACCAAAGAACAAATCAGACGAAACTAGTAATGAATCGGGTTTTCCCACACATCTGTCTGTAAAAACACGGCGTAACGTAAAAAACATTTGGTAAGGAATATTCTGAGTCTAGCTCCATCTTTTGCATCTGAAGTGTGCAGTTGAGCTTGTATTTAACTTAGAATATTCCTTTCAAGTAATATTCAGTTTGAAAATGTCATAAGTGAGATTTACCAGAGTATTTCAGCACCTGTCTGAAAATATTTTAACAAATTAAAAATATATATTTTAACAAATTCAAATTAAAAAAAGAATCAGCAACAAAGAGTTTGTGTGTAGTTTGCCCATGAAATGCAGTTAAAGACTACCTGGATAGTGTAAAAAAAAAAAAATTGGTTATATATGTATTTATTTAGTCAAATAAAGTAATAGAATAAGTAAAACTATCCAAATGGTAAGCAAATTAAATCATGTTTGATTTTGCTAAATGATACATAAATACATTCATCCAAAAAAGTACTGATTACCTAACTTCCGAAAAGTTATAAGCGTTTTTTTTTTATTTGAAGAGAACGCACCTTATCTGCCACATATGATTTTACATAACATCATAAACTAGAGATCAGACAAATAACCCGAAAAAGATATGCTTCAAAGCATGCAGAGACCAGGAGATAAACCGACATTCTTTACATTTAGGATAAGTTGCACTTAACCTCCACCTCCAGATATTTTTGATGTAAAATGACTATTTTTGATGGCAGGTGAGTGAAAAAAGGAAGTGAGAAGGAGATGAGATTCCACACTGAGAAGAGGGGGGAAAAAAGAAGATTCCCTAATACACCCGCACTAACTAAATTAACATTCAGGGAGGATTTGGAATTTGTGTTTAAGCTTTAATGTATATTGAGGAAAACCCATTTACCAATTTCTTAAGATACCATGCAACCTTGTTGTGCTGGGCTTTCAGGGTGGGGTCCTGTTGATGAGTTTAGGGGGCATGACATGCTTTAGTAGAAGGGGATCATATCCCATGAGCACTGGCTGTCATTTCATCAAAAATACATCTGGAACAAACATCAATTCAGCATTATATCCATTTCCTGTTCAAAATACCATAGGAACACTCAGATAAAATCATCATGCCACTCAAAATTAAGCAAACAAACAAGAACAAACAGGAACAGACAGCCTTGCATTGATGTTTAATGGAATTTTGGGAAAAACCTTTACGTTATTGTGAATCATTAATGTCCAACATCCCTGGATCATATCTGGATTCATAGCAAGATTATAACAAATTCTTAATTAGTTGCACATGCACTTCCAATTCTTGTAGAAATGTCCCGGTACTCACAGAAAGTGACCTGTGAGCATCATTTTTAGATTTACAAATGCAGGAAAACACGTCAATCTCCATAAACAGAAATAGTTAGTCTGTTCCGAAATACAAATGTTTAACAACTGTAAATGAAAGAATCCATGTCAATCTGAGCCCAGTACTTTAAAACACTTAAGTTACGTGTCAATGAGAATCTATGTTATCCTTCACAAACAATGTGCAGCAGTAGCTGAAAACTAATAAAAGACAACCAAAAATGAAGTATGACCTGCCATCTAACACACATTCACCTCCCTATGTCAAACACTGTGAGCGTGAAAAGCTTCTGATGAATATCTAGCCTGTATTTAATGCTAAAACAGTTAGTGCTGGAAAACGTTTTAAAAGAGAAAGCTGAAATAAGTTTCAAAAGAGAGTAAAGCTACTTGTACAGTGCAGGAAAACGGATGTGTGTACAAACATTAAGGTAAGACAGGGATCTTAACAAATCAAATAAAAACAAGAAGAAAAAAAACAAAGTATAAAAAAATTGACATTTGATTGGTAAAAACAGTAGGATAAATACAAAGGTAGTTGGAGTCCACCAAGTGTGTTTATTGTATTTTTTTTTTTATTTTGCATTTTTGTCCTTTTATTAAAGGACCTCAACTTAACTTAGTCTAACATTGCAGGTTCAGGGGTGCCATGAAACGCAGTGTTATTTAAAAAGTACATTCTAATAGAAAATGAGAATAGCTACTGTACATACAGAAGTTTAAGCCATACAATCATAACCATCACCGTGGTAATAGAAGAACAGAGAGCAGCTCAGACAAAGCTATAATCCCTCACCTGATGGCTCCCCTTTTTCTTCACCCCTCTATCACATATTTTTATTCATTTCTTTGCTTGTTGACCCCACATTTGGAAGAAATGAAGGACATAGGGTAGGAGCGTGGGGTTTGGGGTAGACAAGGTGCATTCCAAAAGAGGGACTTTATACGTTACCTGCCAGAAAGTTATCAGTCTTATCACATATAGCAGAGTAGTACGGTGGCTGGCCGTCTGAATCGTCCCCATGTTGGGGTGAGAGGTGCATGGGGGACTCAGGATCCATTTCCTCCATTGGGTCTGTCTTACTGCACAGCATGTAGTGCTCATCAAACCCAGCATCCCTCTCTGTGGGCTCGCTGATAGGCAGCAAATCCACTGGGCAGCCCAGCAAGTCATCACTGTAGGCGCTTGCTGCTGGGAGGGTGAGCTCCTTGATGAAAGAGGGATCCTTGGCTTCTTCTGGAAGCTGCTCTTCATTCTCCAGGCTAAAGATGCCTGGACTCTTTCCACAGCTCTCAGCCATAGAGTGGGCATTGGAGATGGATGCGGAACAGTCGAAACCGTAGGAGGCCACAGAGTTGGCTGACTGAGGTGTATCCCCATCTTCCTCTCCAATGTGTTCAGGCGCCTCGTCATCTTCCTCTAGGGCAACGAGGTTGTGAGGATCTGTGGCGTTGTCATCAACCGCAACATCGGGGTCATTGATTTGCATCTCACCCTCTGTATCGCTGGCCTCATCACCGGAGGTTGATGGTGATGATGGTACAGAGGCTGGTGCTGTTGCGGCATCACCCAGTACTTCATCGGCCGGCAGCGTTTCTGCCTCTTCCTCCTCCCCATCACCTCGCTCAAGGTGAATACCTAGGTCCTGCTCTATGTCTGCTTGAATGGCAGGAACTGGTGTCTGCAGCTTGTCTGATCGGGATTCTACACCTGAGCTGCTGTCATAATCTCGAAGTTCTTCAGGTGTGCTGGTCTCACTGCTGCTGTGGGCAGCCAGGGCTGTTCCACTGAGGGTGCTAGACTGGGACATTCCAATGGCAGGAGGAGCCAAGATACCTGACTCCACTGGGACTGCGCTCCCGGTCTCCTCTTGGAGGTCAGGCTTGGGTTCTGAGGCCTGAATTAGGGGCGGACTCATATCCAGAAAAGCCTCCACTGGGGATTTGGGGGGTGTATCTGGTTCAGCTGAGAATGTGGTGGTTGTGTCTGGATCAGCTGGGAATTTGGTGAGTGCGTCTGGATCTTGAACTCTTGAATCTGACAGGTTGGAAGAAGGCTTGGCCCAGGGTTCAGAGAATGGATTGGAACTACTCCATGCTGCTGTCAAAGGCATAGATGTTGCTGGAGCAGTGTGACCAAAGCTGTTGAGATCTAGATGACTCTCCTCTCTGTAATCTTCTTCATCTTCATCTACATATTCATCTTTGTTAACATCATCTCTACCAACCCCATGTGCACACTCATCCATGCCCCTGTGGACCATCTCTACATCTTCGTCTTCTTCATCCAAGTCTTTCTGTTGTTTGTGATGTTCATCATCATGCTCTAATTCTAGTTCCATGTCTTTCTTCAGATGCTCTTCTTCTTCTTCCTCTTCTTCATCTTCACTACCAAATGACTGTATTCCAGGAGGCCCTGTGAATGGCTGTTCCCTGTCTGCCTCAGTCATGATGAAATCACCTGTCTCTTTAGCACTGCAGCTATCTTCAGCGTTAAATGGAGATGTCACTTCTGAGTCATGTTTGTTACTGCTGTACGTGTCATCTGATTGCATCATACACCAATCAGAGCTGGCAAAATCTGCCACCCCCTTTTTAAGGTCAACTTCTTTCCCTGTTTGAGGCACTGATTCCTTTATGTCAAACTCTTTTACCTCTTCTTCTTCTTCATCCTCTTCCTCCTCCTCCTCCTCCTCCTCTTTGTCTTCCTCTTCTTCATCATCATTGTCTTCATTAATCTCTTCTTCAGCTTTCTCTACCGCCTCTTCTCGTTCTTGCAAGGGGGAGACAGGAACTGCATTTTTGATGTGATCCCCACCAGTGGAGCTCATCAGATCAAAGTCTTCAGTCACATTCTCAGCTGCAGAGGGCATCTGTGCGTCATCCTGATCTTTTTCGTCATCCTCCTCACTTTCTTCATCATGCTGTCTTTCCACATTCTGCTTCTCTATCTCTATGGTCGCAGAACTGGGGTACAGTGAAGAACTCTGTACCCATGATTCAGTTGGATCCTGCAAGCCCAGGAAGGGAGCTGAGCTTGGGAGCTCAACTGGCATGGATGGTGCGCCAATGGGAGAGGATGGTGGGGACAGTACTGTGGTTCCCAGAGGAGATGCAACAGGCACTGACTCCTCCAGACTGACTGATTCTATTTCAGCAACCAGCTGAGACATGGCATTGTCATCTTTATAAGTGTCCAAGCTCTGGGTGACATCTTGGGCATAGACAAGCTCAACCTCATCAGAAGTAGGAGAAATAACAGGTGTAATAGTATCCTCAGGTTCCTCTTCAAAGGCTTGAGAAGTAACTGTTGAAGCGTTTTCTACAAGTGCCTCATAAGAGATAGGGGGGATGAAAGATTCAGTTGTTTCTTCAGATGCTTTACCAAAGTCAGGAGGAATGACAGGGGCAGTGGGTTCTTCTCGTGCCTCATAAGTGGTAGGGGGAATGACAGATGTCGTTACATCTTCAGGTGTTTCTTCAAAAGCAGCAGAAATTACAGGTGAAACAGTTTCTTCTCGTGCCTCATAAGTAGAAGGAATGACAGATGCAGTTACATCTTCAGGTGTTTCTTCATTACGAATGACAGGTGAAACAGTTTCTTCTCGTGCCTCATAGGAGGTAGGAGGAATGGCAGATGTAGTAACATCTTCAGGTGTTTCTTCATAAGGAATGACAGGTGAAACAGTTTCTTCTCGTGTCTCATAAGAGGTCAGAGAAATGGCAGATGTAGTTACATCTTCAGGTGTTTCTTCATAAGGAATGACAGGTGAAACAGTTTCTTCTCGTGCCTCATAAGAGGTCAGAGAAATGACAGGTGTAGCTACTTCTTCAGGTGTTTCTTCAGAAGAAATTACAGGTGAAACAGTTTCCTCTTGTACCTCATCAGAGGTTGGGGGAATTACATACTTTAGTGTGTCCTCAGGTGTATCTTCAGGCCTGAAAGGTGTAACAGAGTTTTCAGGGGTTCCCTCAGCGACAGGTGTAAATTTGTATTCAGGTGCTTCCATAGTGGAAGTGACATTTGTGGCCATTTTTTTAGAATCCTCTTTAGAGTCCTCAGAGGAAGCAGGAATTAGAGTTGTAAATGAGTCTTCTAATTTCGCCTCAGAGGAAGCAGGATTGACCTGGGTAAACAAGTCCGCAGGTGCCTCTTCAGTGGCCGCAGGAACACAAGCTTTAGCTGAGTCTTCAGGTGCTGCCTCAGAGGTCAAAACAGAAACAACAGCAGCGGCTGCAGTAGTGGCTGCAACCACAGCGGGTACCACATCCTTTTTCTCAGCCTCTTTGGCTGCTGCGTCTGCAGGCTGGGAAGCTTTTGGGCCACCCTTCAATGACATTGGAGTACTACTGCCAACTGCCTTCTTTGGGCTGCTTGTCTTAGCGCTGGACTTGCTGCCTGTGGTCTTGGGGCTTGCGCTAACCTCCTTGGAAGGTGTTGCTTTGCTCTCCTTGGGTTTACTAGTCTTAACGTCTGCCGCCTTGCTGAGGGTGGTGGATTTTTTTAAGGCTGATTCTGCCTTGACAGCGGAGGTTGCCTTGGGGGTGTCAGACTTGGTGGTCTTGGTTGTT
>JAUCNO010001440.1:1800646-1825144 GCA_032353835.1 Enteromius viviparus
AACAACCAAGACCACCAAGTCTGACACCCCCAAGGCAACCTCCGCTGTCAAGGCAGAATCAGCCTTAAAAAAATCCAGCAGTGAAGCTTCTGGAACAAAGAGGGCAAGTCTATAAACAGATAAACCTGACAGAGAAAACCACACATGAATTAATGCAGTGGTGTGTTGTAGCTCCTCGACCTAGTTTCATTTTACAAAAACACCTACTTAAGCACACAACCTGAATTAGGACATTAGTCTTTGAGCCAACGTGATAATTAGACTTGTGTAAGTTCATGGAGAAACTGTCTCCCTCATGTCTTTGCACTTCTTTTAACCACATCTTAAGATCTAACAATAAAGGATGCAGATATACTATAATATAATTTATATTATGTTGATGGCAATATAAAATCTAAACCATTATCATAAATAGGATGAGCTATAGCCCTAATATTTCACCTGGATTATTTATATTTTTCTTCCTCACCACATGACCTGATTTTACCAATGTCAAAAAGTAGAGACATGCAGCAAGGGACAATTAAGGAGTCATCCAGAACTAGGTAGAAATTAAGTAGTGACATTACGGATTATTGGAAATAAACCCAAATTTTTGTTGTTCCTAGGATACAGATTTGCATTATAATTCAACCTTAAAATGAAAGCATGCTATTAGACGATAAGACGAAACTGAGAGCGATAGAGAGGGAGAGCGAATTAGAGGTTCTATAAAAGTCTTCCTCTTAATCTTAAACATAAAACCGATATGAATAATCTACAGTGACAGGATGACGCAGTATAGAAAGCGAGCACACAGAGATTAGCACAAGCATTGTTCTCCTGGAACACGAGAGACAGAGAGTGAGAAAAGTGAGTGAGAGACAAAGAGAAACAATGAGGTCTTACAGTGTCCAGGTGCCATCAAGCTCCAAAAAACAAACCAATTGACTTGTGGTAAATTAATAGAGAACTTGGTGGTACATTATTGTCCTTGCAAATATGTAGCCTTTGCCAAATAACTATTGCAGGATCAAGAAAGTGATATGGTCATTAATTTTTAAGTGAACACACAAACAAACAAATCATCAACAACAAGCCATCACGCTGCAAGCCAAGCATTTTCCTGTCAGATCTGTGCCAGAGTTGGGGGCAAATATAATGCACATTAAAACCCAAAAATGCACTGAAGCTTAAAAACAATCCAAGCACATTTAGACATGTGCATTTTCTTTATATGCTTCAAGCTAACAGCACACCGTTTAAGCATTTTATAGATAGCTCTTTGATGTTTTGTGAGCAATAGAGAAGCCCGTGGCCTGATTGGCTAATAAACACTGTTTAACTTGCCGTTACATTTGTGAGGGGCAAAACTTCCCCTGAAGCCACAGCAGCAAAGAGGAAGACGACCTCCTCCTGAGCCAGCGACTGGCAGACTATGGCTGACGCGATTTTAATAAGGCACTCTGGCCTGAAGGGACTCTTTAACCTCAATAACGAGGTTCATGTCCCTTCAGGATGAATCCTAATGCATTGGTTAAGCTGTAATTCAGCAGCATTTGATGAAATTGCGTCTACCTGCGGGCTCTCACCTGCATGCAAATTTGCTGCGTTAGCTTAATATAGGCCGATAGATATATGATTTATGTACTTTTCCTCAACAGCCAATTTTTTTTTAATTTCAAGTGATTTCTTGGCTTTTGTGTCACATTAAAGATAGATAATTGGACAATGCATGCCCTGGGGAAAAGACTAAAAATACCCAGAGAGGATTTATACATTATAAACAAATGTAAATAGACAATGTCATTTTAGTTCTGCTTTTGTGTTCCATCAAGTAAATTCATGAACCAATATTTATTTTGGGGGAAACTATATATTCTTTAAGGTTTTCAGATTTCAAGGAAATAAAACAATAACCGTCAACAGCCCACAGCCAAAGTGGATAGTGAAGACAAATGTGCATGTCCAAAGTATAGCCATGTCAAACTTCAGGATCAGGACACTAGCGAACATGAAAATGCAGAAATCTGACAAGCGAGAAACACGTGAAGCACTGCAGCAAAATCAGAATCACCGGAGTGTTATAAACCATCCATCAAGTTGGCTGTTGGGAAACACACACGCTCCATTTAGAGATTAGATGCAGTGGCTGCAATAAAACGTCTCTCTGGAGGACTGAACTCTACCATGACCTAATGAACGAGAGAAAGCGGGACATTAAGATACAAAAAGCAATTCATTTATGTGAAATGACTGATGATGGGACACCCTTTACTGACCAGCCCATAGTTCTTACATCAGTATGACGTAATCATCGACAGGAAAAAGCTCAGAATTTAATCAAAATGATTCATATTTTGGCCAGTTCGGGCTTGCTAGCACAAAATGCACAGCAACTGCAATTCTGCAGATTTGATTCAAAGCTTTGGGTTGCAAACATGCACCGTTAATGGCAAAGCCATGTTTTATTTATTTAAAATCCAGTAGGTTCAGTAGAAGCAGAACTCCCTGCAGTACGCTGTGTAATGCTGAAGGCAGGACACACACATGGTTGGATGTGTATATGCACATTACACAAACACTCTTCACATGCACACAAAAAAATGTGCCGCACCCAAAACTGAGTCATATATCACTGCACTATGCAGCAAATGTTAAATAAATGCATTTATATTAAGATAACTGTGCAAATTTTGACCAGAGTAGCATTAAATATTTGTCAAATGGAAGATGCCTACTGGGTCAAATTAACAACAAACTCCTGCACTAATTGGATGACAAGTGGCCTTTTCTCTGCTGTTTGGTGTTTGAGCTTTAAATCGTAATGAGGCAGAAAACAAAGGCACAGGGTGGATTCCCCTGATTATCTTTTCTAAACCAAGTGCTTGAATATACTGCAGTGCTAATAGTGTCGAATGTGTTTCTTTTTCAAACAGTGTGTGATGTTGTCTGTGTGCAGGACAGCAGCGTTCCTTCTCCAAACACCATTAATCATGAAATAAACTTCCTGTTCAGCTGCATGACGTGGGAGGGGAGATGCTACATGTCATGGCAGAGCTCTGTTTGGACTTTTCTAACATGGACTAAATAACAACTTAAATAATTTTTTTTTTGCCTATTTGTCTTTTGTTGCCTTTGCCAGGTTACTCTTAAATACTTTTTTATTGCTACTAAGCAGCACTTAATCACAGAGCTTCTTGGAACTAGAACCAATAACGCTGAGAGAAAGAACTTTGACAGACCAACTTCGCACTGGAAGAAACATACAGCATCCAGATCATCAATGTCTGTCGAAATATAAAGAGACCAAATATCACATGTTCTCAAAACTTATGCAAACATTTCTCCCCCACCCTAGCATAACGTCATGAGTCTGAGCTCATTTACAGGCCTCAGGATGTCCCTCATCGCCTCTATAAACAAGTAACAAAAAACTTCACTGTTCATGGTTGACTGCAAACATCTCAAATCGGCTCCTGCGAGCTCTATGTTGTGATTCCCAGCGTGACTCAGATTGCCTCCCTGTACGATAACCATCCTAACATCTGCATCTGTCCTGGATATCCAGAAATCTGCATTATATCAGCATGTCGCTGTGTGAAAATACTGTAGGGGCTGTTGAGAGTGTTGGTCCACTTGTGGAGACTTTCTAAACTCTTTTTCTGAGAGGAAAGCAACTTAAACTCATTTTTTTGTAATCAGGAATTTTAGGACTGTGCCAGCTAATTTCCCGGCAAATGAAACTCTTTCCCTTTCGGACTTATAATGGTTGCCTAATGCTTTAAGTATTTAGTGAAGTAGTGATTGTCTCTGAGAGATGTGGACTGCAGTCTGAGACAATGTCTGAGGAACAATGGAGAAGAATGAGCTACTGAAATGGCCCATATTTCCATACCCAGTCTGAGAGCTCTGTTTATGACATTCCTAAACATTGAGATGCTCACCTGGTTGTCTTGGCGACAGGTTTGGTAGAGCCACTGGTGCTGGTCTTAGTGGTGGGCGCAGTGGCGGGTCTTGTAGCTGGAGCTGGAGCTGGAGGATGGTGTGGAAAGTGTTTGGGATCATTAAAACAAGAAGACAAATACAGGCAGTTCATTCGAAATTTAATAATATGCTACATCAGAATTTCTCTCATGGATGTCTGGAGAAGTTGGAGGTCCTAATTGAACCAACCACTCTTCTGAAGACTTGCAAAAAGGTTCAGAGTTAGGGTGGGAACCCCTGCAGTAATATTAAGCTCAGATGAGGCTTTTGACTTACCTGTAGTTTTTGGTTTAGACTTCAGACCATTGGCTGGTGCAGCAGAGGTTTTCTTAATGGCCTGTGCTGCCGCTGTTGTTTTCACGCTGTTGGCTGGAGCAGTGGCAGGTCTCGCCATCCCCACCGGCTTTTTCTCAGCTACCTTGGTTGGGGTCTTGGTTGTGGGTGCTGTTTTTTTAGGGGCAGCAGTGGTTGAGGTTTTCTTCTCCAGGCCTGCTGTGGTGGTCTTTTTGGTGACGCCATTAGCTTGCAACTTTTGTGCCCCGTTCGTCAGGCGGCTTTGGCCAGTGGTGGGACGGGAGCTGGTTGTGGATGCCTTGGTTCCAGCGGTGGTTGTCTTTGTTTTGGCAGGAGCCTTCGTCTTAGCTTTGGGATCCACTGGCTTGTCCTTTCCCGTCTTGTTGGTAACCTCTGTTTGCTGTTGTTCACCTTCAGTTTGTGCCTGGTCCTGAGCTTCGCCCCCCGCTGGCGCCACCTCGACCGCAGGACCTGCGTTTAATGCTTCCATTGGCTCCACTGCTGCCGTGTCAACACCATCTGGTTTCATCTTGTCCTAGTCCTGGAGGTCCGTCTCAGCAGAAGAGGAATCAGGAACCCAGGACTCAGTCCACTAGTTGGAGTCTACTGCTATCAGACGGTTATGGCAGACCTGAAAACAAGAGCAACAACAGTTGTAGTCTGATCCGTGGCTTCAGACAATAAACAAACAACAAGTCTGAACAAGAGAGAAGTCTGTACCCCCTATTGCTGGAGAACAATCAGATAAAGAACCAGGTCTTACAGAAACTGGCTGAAAAAGAGATTAGGAATGAAGGAAAGAGCGTGCTGTGCCGAGAAAAAACAACAGCTGATTCAGAGCTCAGAGCTTGTGGATTTGTTTAAACTGTAACCAAACTGAATTAAAGCCGCACAAGAAGTAGTTGCCAGCTATTATGAGTGATGGTTGGTGTAAGATTACAGTTGTAATTAATACAGTTTTACAAATGCAGTTTTTCACTTGGCAAGACATCTATCATAAGATTATTTTGGTGCTATTTCATGTGTTAAAAAATCTCTTGGTTTTTAAAACCCTTTGGGGGAATTTCTAATTGCTAACTAGTAGCAAAGCAGCAATGCCAGATGCATTACCCACAATGCCTTACTGGAGCAGATGTTGTTTGCATGATTTAAGAGCAGTGGCTCCACAGCAAAGTTCATACAGTGGAAGAGGCCAACAAGAGGAAGTGGCTTGGCTCAAGAGAGCATGGGAAAAAAAATAAAGTCGGTCAACAAACATTGTAAACGCGCACTCATGAAGCAGACGTCAGTGTCACTGGACACCTCATCCACGTTATATTCCATGAGTCTTTCTGAGGTCGACATTGATTCATTCATCCACCCCTCGGACTCATTCTGCCCATTACAAAATCTCCTCAGTCCTCACACAGATGGTCCAGGCAGCTGAGCATCCCAAATTAGAGAAACTGGGGGGAGGGGAAGAGAGAGTGATGGAAAAGAGAGAGAAAGCCCGGGAGGAAAGAACCCATTCCATATACGCTGCCAGATATGAACAAAAAAGATATGAGAAGATATATTGTCTTGGGCAGAGATCTAGCTATCCATCGGTTACTGATAGGAATTGTGCACTTGAGAACATTAACAATGAGCACATTGACTTGCAAACAACTGTTCCCATGGCAAATGAACAATAGTATTTGTGTCAAACGGGGGGAACTCTGGACACTTAGGGTGTTTTCGGACCGGCAGATCATTTGCTCCATACCAAAACACGCACAAATTCTCACAGTTTAGTTCGTTTTTCAACCGTGATAACTAACGTGCTCAGAATCACACAATGCTTGCTTTTTTATGTCCGGTTATGAGTTATGGTGAAGCTTGGTTCATTCGCACTAGTTAGTAAGATTTTAGTCTTGTAGACAAACACAACCACATGCAGCATAACTTCCACTTCATAGACCTCAAGGGCTGTTTTCTCTTGATCACATCTCTCTATTTTAATATTTCTTGTAAATGCAGGCTTTGTTGCATCTGCTCTACCCCTCCTGGCTCTTTCTTTCTCTTGCTATTGATCCTGTTTAGAATGATAGATGAGAATGGGCCTGTGAGAATGTCAGGTGCTGGAGAGCTGACGAGATTAGATTGGTAAAACAGCCTTGTTCCGAGAGGAAAACACACACACACACACCATCACACGGCCTTACGACCCTAATGATTCTGCGGAGGGATATAGACTGCTTCCCCTGCATGTAAACAACAGTGGCCCTGGGGGGTCAGAGGCTTATGGCGTCCATCTAAGTCTGGGGGGAGGGTCTGGCCTCTGCTGGCCTCTGATGACCTCTCTAGTGGCTGATGACGACAGGAATATATGAAAAAAAAAAAGCATATGCAAATTAATCAAAGTTTGAGGGAAGTAGACGGGGGAAATGCATTTACATGAATCTGAAAATATTTGAATTAGAGATATTTCTAGATAGGTAGAGTTGCTTTTATATATGCATGTAAAAGCATATATTATATAAAATATACATATACATATTTTTAATATTTATATTTATATAAAATAGCATTATTTTAAATAATTTTTACTTTTATTATCCCTCATTAACTTTTGTTTTTATTGACAAACATACAGTTCCCGCAATCTCACAAAATCAATTCTGGCTAATTACCGTCAGTATTCCAAGTTTGTGTTTAAAGACCACCAGTTTTGTCAAAATTATATCAGAATTACTAAAACGTTCTCTTTTTTGCCATCGAATGTAGTGTTTGACAGCAAAAAATGCTTTTCTAGCCTTGTTTCCAGACAAAATATCAAAAAAATTATAAAAAATGAGTTTTCAGAAAGATGAGGTTTTACTTGAAACAAGCAAAACAATCGAGTTTTTTGTTTGAAATAAGATTATTTAGCTTACCTCATTGGCAGATTATTTAGCAAAAAGTCACTTATTTCTGACTTGTTTTTTTCTTTACTTCTTGATTTCTTTACTTCTGGAAACAAGACATTCAGAAAGTCACCTAACATTTTACACATAGAAATACATATACACATATCTATAGAGCACAATATTGAAAAAGCAGGAAAGGTAGGTGTAGAGGCTTTGTGACCTTACAAACCTAAGACCCATCGTACCTACAAACCTTCTTACCCACAAACCCTCTTACTGGCACGCCGTCAGTCTCAGGGACGAACCTGCACATGTCTAATGCTTAATGCCTCATCCAATTATTGTAACCAATCCTGGTGCAGGAGCCTAATGTTCCTGAAGGGATGACTCTGCGAAGCGCTCATCCTCCAAAGACCCATATATGATGTAAACAAACACTGCAGACGCGTCGCACACCTTCTAGAAGCAGTGTTTTTGGCAGGTCTCCAGCGAGTCTTTAAATTGTCTCGACACAAAACCGCTGATGCTAATGAGGTCACTGCAGCGGCAAAACGCACTTTGGCCTCTTTTTCCGAGGAGCTCGTACAACACGGCATTGTGTGCGTGCATGCATAAATGCATATGCAAGTGCTGCATTGTGTCTTAAAAAGTCCCCCGCGTGCAAAGCTTGCTTCTCACAATCAGCTAACCACTGCGGCACAGCAGGTGCT
Source organism: Enteromius viviparus (assembly GCA_032353835.1). Taxonomy (NCBI): domain Eukaryota; kingdom Metazoa; phylum Chordata; class Actinopteri; order Cypriniformes; family Cyprinidae; genus Enteromius; species Enteromius viviparus. The sequence goes on from JAUCNO010001440.1 coordinate 1,808,484, forward strand.
AACAGGCTAATGCCATCTTAGCCGTAGCCGGCCGGGGCCAAACCGACATGTCTAATAACTGGAAAACAAGAAAACAAACAAACTGCACAATCCCAATGGCTCACTATAGGAAATCGTTTTTTGCCCCCTCTAAATTGCAATCAAAAGAGAGATTGTGCTGGGAGGAAGCACACCACAGAGATGCTGCATAAATCCCACAGCTTCTCCCGGGCCGTTCGCTTGCTCTGGGGATGCCGTCGTTGGCCTCAGAGTTGGCGTTTGGTCAGAGGACTGACTAATTACCAGCAATTTGTCACAGTTTAAGATTTCACATATTAAGTCTTTCTGCCTAATACTCCATTGTGCCTCCGCAGAGATGATGCACACTATTTCTTAAATCTTTTTATTTATGCATGTCTGACACATGCATCACACTAATCTTGGTTTGCACATCAATGTGTAATACTTTTAAACTCAGGCCTAAATGCATTGAGCTGACAAAAGCCTGAGGCGCATTGCAATGACACATCTTTGTGCACCCCCCCTTTTGCTTGTAGCCTCCGGAGGCTGCAGAAGTTTCCCTCCACCCCGTCTCTCACTCTAACACAAGTGAACACTGGATCTATTCAGCGACGACCGCCACCACAAAGAGAGGGCCACGGGGACTCATGGAGGAAGAAACACGCTGCTGTACCGCTCTGCAGGGGAAAGGTCAACGAGTTTGAGGCACCTGATTCTCAAGCCTCAGAATATAACAGGAATAAAGCTCACCTCGGCTCCATAAGCTCATAAAATCCATTAGAAACCACATCAGTGAGGAACTGGATGCAACTAAAAATTGATTTGCAGGACACATTAGTGGTGAATATCAAATGTATTTAGATGATAAATGCTATTTAAATTGATAGCTTTGCTCACTGTCAGTTATTTAAAGATATTTAGTTTCCTTCTTTAAGTGCTAGCAAGTCTTTTTATAAAAAGGCTGGTTTCTTTACTAACTTCTTCTTTGATGTAGCTTATAGGCTAAATGTAAGCAAATTACTAAATGCTGTGGCTGTAGTGTCTTACCTAAACCTCTTAAGACCTTAGAAAACGGGGGGAAACACTTAACATTGTTTAGAGCATGAAAAATAATGTAAATAATAATGTTTTCACAATTTTATATTTTGAACCAAACTTTTTATAAAGATGATTCTCAACTGTTAGAACAATGATTCAATACCCCGTTTTTCTTCTGAATAGGGGGTCAGAATAATGCATTAGTTAAGCATTAATTAATGGTTATTTGTTCACAATTAAGCATTAGTTGAGCAAAACACACTAGTAATTAATGATTAACTTAACATTTTAACCATTAATTAGTAGTGGGTTTTTACTCAACTAATGCTTAATTGTGAACAAATAACCATTAATTAATGCTTAACTAATGCATTATTCTGACCCCCTATCCTGAAGTGTTACCTCTAATTTGAATATTAATGTATTTTTGGGGCAACGTAGTGAAAAAATAAGTCTAATAATGGGAGTGATAACTGATAATCATCATAATATATAAATGTTTCATAGAGTACTGAAATATAATTTATTTCTCTATTGATTTGTTATGTCTCACAAAATGTGTACTAAACATGCTTTAGTCCCGGTATCCTCATATGAGTATGAAATCAACGTCATGTTTTATTAAGTCATATTAAGATTTTAAACCCCGTAACATTGTTGATTATGAGACACAATTTAAAAATGAGAAAGATTGTGACATGCATAGAGAGAAATTCACTAAAGAAGGCCACAGGGTCTTAATAGGTTAAATCTGTACAAAGTTGTATTTGTAGCAATATCGGTATCGGTAACAATGCAGTCTAAAGTACTAAAATTAATCACAAAAATGTACTTCAAACCCTCTATTCATCATATAATGCTAGCCTTCTCAACAGCGGCGCGAGCAAAAGACTGAGTGAAGGTGTGACTGGGCCCTGCGTCACAGAAGCGCTTTCATGAGTCCATGAATAGCCCATTGGCCGTTGGTGTCCATAACACAAACAAAATTACATAATAGCACTCAAGAGCGGACGGCGTCTGAGACGCATCTGTGTGGAGATACTGGTCCCCTCTTTATCTGCCGGTCACATGACTTTCTGAACGGCCTATTATACAGAACACACACGCCGAGATGAAGTCGACCGCCCCGAGGCGCATTGCAATGAAACAAGTCACCAAAGAAGGGATTGTTGGGGTGGCAGCCCTCGCAGAGGAGTGAAAAGAGGATAGACACACATGGAGGCACATTACAGGACCGCCGCTGTCCAAGCTGACAAAAGCCACTTTAGTGCCCCCGCTGTTGAGATTGCGATCGTGTCCAGCGCATTCCCCAAACTCCCTTGGCCAAAGGTCAAGAAGCCGCTCTGTCCAGCTCACGAAAACAAACAGCTCGACACAGGAAGGTAGTGACGTCAGGCTGTAAGAAACCGCTCTGAGACTATTACCCTCCGGGCTAAGAGGGAAACGAACCCAGTGGTAAACTGAGACTAAACTAGCTATGATTGAAGACGTTTTTCTTTTTATTCTGCCCGAGGCGCCGACAGCTTGTGTGGCAGACACCTGGACAGCATCCAGGTGATGAGGAGGTAATCCTTGTACTGTAAGAGATTTACATAAGTTTTCTAGAACATATGCTGCTCCAGGCCATGAGACACCCGACAACTGTCTGGGATGCAACAGATTAGTGACCTACACAACAACGCTTAGCAGCCATTTGCACCAGATACATACTTGTGTTCTGTCTTATGGTAAAGGAAAAATCTTTTGAGCTTTTATGCTAAATGTTTGCCGTCCCCGAGAAAATTAGCATCTGCTCACAAGAATTTTGCCCTCGCCAAAAAACCCCCAATTGAGCTCTTTGCAATACTTTTGCTTTGCCCTGCAAATACTTTTGCAATACTTTTGCAAAAAAGTTTTCAAAAAGGCTGTTTTGGGTCACCATTGAGTTCCATAGTCAAACCCAAAACAGCCTGGTTACAAACTTTCGGCAAAATATCTTCCTTTGTGTTCGGCAGAACAAAGAAATACTCAAGGGTGAGTAAATTTTCATTTTTGGGTGAACCATTCCAAAATAAGCCGGTTCAGGTGTGTTTGATCAGGTCTGAACTGCAGGAAGGTAGATCAGAATCGGGCACCCCTTGTGCATTTGGTGGAAACAGCGCCGGAAACAACACCATAGTTTGCTTGAATGCAATAAAGCAGTGTCAGAGCAGTGTCCACGACCCTGAAGGACTTGGTACCAGCACCTCTGTTCACTCAGTGTAGAGCAGCAGGACACATCACAACCAGCGGCAGACCAACACGGTCCCCTGGGGACAGGGAGATTAACACATGACAGAGCTCGTTAACTCAGGACAAAGCATGATGCTAATCCTGTGCGATCCTCCGATGGACACCCACAGAATGGGATGCACACAGGACATGGGCCAGATACAGGGCGCCAGCCAGCATGCCGTGCCACCTGGCCAGGAGAGTAAGAGGAGAAATAGTGAGACCAGATGAGATAAGACGGATATTGATCATCCGGAGAAAGTGCAGGGGTCGCAGCACAGATGGGAGAGTATAGCTGTGCATTAGCAGAGCATGTGGGCACACCGAAATTGGGAGGTTTGGGGCGTAAAGGGGCCTTTTAACTCATTTGTAATTCGAGGAGCCGCTTGATTCTATTATCTACTGGGAGCACAAAAAAAGCTAAAGAGCCAAATTACATAACCGCTGATAAAAACCAGCTGGTGGGGTTCGATCAATGACATCTGATAGTGTGTGTTTGTTTGTGACAGCATGGCCACAAAAGTCATCTGCAGCAGACAATAAACATGCCCTTCAGCAAACAGGAGGAAGTGACACACACACACACACACACACACACTCCACAGGAAATGACTGTACCTATAAGAGGATTATCCTTCTGCTCACAGCTGACCAGCACCTTCCAGATGGACTCTGAGCCTCTGTTCTGACTCAACAGAAAACTTTATTATGTGCCCATTGGTGAAGAGTGAACCTTAATAAAGCCACTTAACTTAAATACAACCAGATATTGGTATTAGATGGTTATGGTTGGGGATATAAACTGGAAATCCAAAGGTTGTAGGTTCAAGCTCCTACAGAAGTGATTGTCCTTCTACTGCTGTGGCTTTGAGCGAAAGTATTCAACCCCCGTTTGCTCAGCTGCTTTAGATAAATAATCAACTACATAATAACGTCCAATTTGTATTGCTTAGAGGTTGTGTTTAATGTCTTAAAATACTCTCCAACAAATTATAAAGAGAAAATGAAAGTATAGTAAGAGTGCAATAAGAACTGTAGAGGTAAAAACACATGGACAATAGAGCTTGAAATATGAGAGTTCCTGCTGAATGAATGAGCAAAGCCTGAGACATTGAGATCCCTTGTGAAATGAGAGACGAGTGAGATTACTATTATTTTCCTCTACATTATGTGATTTTATTTTTATTAAGTCCCATTGACTTACTTTAAAGGAAGGACCTGGGTCAAGTCCAAAATGACACAGAGACTTTGGACGGACAGTAAGCAACCATTGAACACTACAGCATCTGCATTGCAGCGCACAAGTTTTATTTATTTTTTCTTCATTTCTTCAGGAAATGTAAGAATCTGATTTACTTTTTCTTCCTTTGTTAGTTTGGATGCATCTTAAACTGCTGACAAACTACAGATTGCATGAACACCTCGAGGTTGATGCCGAGAGAAAATTTGCCTCGTGCCTTCAAAGTTAAGTTAAGTAGGTTGCCATTTTTCACTGCATGGAGGCCTGCAGCAGTACGACACCTAGTTTTCAGGACAGAACATTTTAATATGGAATTCAGACACTGCATGGATTCCTAATGCATGTCAACTTGAACTTCTTGAAAAACAGCAGGTCTATCAGTGAACCGCAGTCTCAAAGTCACCATTCAATGAGTGACATCTGCCAAGACTGGAACAAAGGACACTGAACCAAAATGCACCACGACGGACTGCATGTCTGCTCTGATATAATTAACGCAGCATGAGAGCTGCACAGCAGACGTGTTTACAGAAAGCTGAAGTGTGACCACACACAAAAAAAAGAACTCTGAATGCAACAAACTCTTCAAATTACCACAGCTGCAACACAATATCCCATCCTAACCGAGCCAACTGTCCACTGCAACAACTGCTCAGCCCCCAGGGCGCTATCTTTACCGGAGTGCTTCAATATGAGAAAATTATCAGAAAACGACAGACGATACAGGAAAACCACTACAGCTGCATCTGGGGACAACAATGTTCACTGCTCTTCCAAATGGGTGTTTTGATAGCAATGCCGGAACCACTTTGTCTCCTTGGAAACGTTCTTAAAAGAACATTTAAAAAATTCCAAAGAACCATTTTTCACACAGGTTCCATGGAAGATAAAAAACTCTTCATGGAACCCACAATGCCACAATATCTAAAAAAAGGTTACTTTTAAGAGCGTACAGTGAGTAAGCTAATGTTAGTGGGTCAAATAATGCACAGTCACATTACGTCTCTTCAGATAATCATAAACAAGAATTTGACCTTTCTGATGTCATCTGCTGTAATTTCTTCCCTAGTGAGTCCCACCCCCATTCCTCATACAGTCACTACCCATCATGCCATGACACATTTGTAATTGCTGGCAATGCCTCCCTCCAAGAGCCTAATCCCTGTAGGCTGGAGTTAGACAGCTACAGCATTGTATCAGGATCATAACATGACAGAACAATGACAGTCAAACAAAAATGGATGTGAAATAATTAGAGTTGTTCACTGTGACCTTTAGCAGTGAGTCGCATATTACGGCAGCTTAAAATAGTCTGCATTACTAAAATGATCTCTCATTATATTATATATATTTAATTTGTATCGTAATTATACACAATACACCAGACAAAAGTGGAAGAGGTAGATCTGATGAAGCCTCACTGGAGCGGTGAGATGCTGGCCGCAGGGGGTTGAAGCGTCCGTCTTAAACCTTTTGTTTGCCGAGAAGAGAGAAGGCAACTATTAAGCAAGACAATAGGATGAGCTGACTTACAAAGCCAAGATTTAGCAGCAGGAGAAGGCAAACCAAGCCGCACCTGCTGCGAAACGCATCATTTTGACTCCAGTCGCGCAGGGAGCAGAGCCAAGAAACCACCCTGTTGATTTTCATTGTCCTTCAACCACGAGAAGGAGAAAATACCCACATAAAACTAATCAAAACGACCTCGCTAAACTCAAAGTGCATGACTAAAAGTACAGTCAGATTAATCACCCTTGTCGCTTTTTATAGGGGGAAACATCAATACTTCACAGCACACAATTGAATGGTATCGAGCTGCTGGTTGTTAACTGGACAGCATCTCTCAGACAGGGACAGGGTTTTAGACAGCAGTAGGTTGGGTCGTTTCATTAATTCCTGCGGTCTCGTTATGAGCACGCCTTAAAAAAAACAGATACTCATATATTTAACTAGTTTGAAAATAAATACTTTAGTAAGGGTCTAAATTGTATTCAGTACATGTACCGCTGTAATACATTATATTAGGACCGCGGCGGGTTTTATATATTAAAGACCGAACAATAGAGCGGGTGAATATAGTAAGGACCGTGCGGGTGAATATATTATAGGAACCGGGCGGGTGTATGTGTTGAATGTGAAGCGGGCGGGTGGAGGAGGCGCAGAACAAAAGACTCGAGCGATCAGGCGAGAGGAAAGTTTCACTGCTGGGAAACACACAAAACACCGCACATGCAGAAAAACCGCATCATAATGTATTCTCCTTCATCTATCAGCGCGATATGTGTTTTCTTTACGACTGTCCGTGGTTAAACATCGCTCACTGTTACGAGTGGGTTTGCCGTCACCGCCCAGATATCCACCATTGAAACGGACTCAAAGGATGAACAAGGCAGCACGGGATAAAAGGAGACAATCCTACAAGCAGTAAAACCGCTACAATATATAAACCGGTGTGGTAGATTCAATAATGTGAATCAAACCGGTGTGAAACCTGATCGCTTCAGTGGCATTTTCCTCCGATGGACTAATTTATTCCGCCGGTACTTCTATTATAGCCTAATGACCGATGTGAACCAGATCTCATTAATATTCATTTAATTATCAATGCATGCAGTCGTAAATCATGCTGTTGAATGAAAAGCATTTCTTAAGCTGACATTGACGTTAATTGTTGAGTTTAATAAGTTGTGACACAATGAAAAACGCTTTTAATGAATCGCCGGTTCTTTCTGGGATCGGCACACAGCGAATCTTACCGAGTCTATAGCGCTTTTCCTCCAGCAACGCCCAGTCGGTGCTCGCGTCTCCTCTCGGTTTTTTCCAAGCGGAACCCCGGCGGGCAGCACTGTGAGTCGAGAGAAACCGGCAACCAATGTTGAGAGAAAAACCAGCAGCTCTGACGGAGGCGGTTTTGAGCTGACTGGCTGTCTATCGGCGAGAAGAGAGATGCGCGTCTCCTGGCAGCAGAGAATGAAACGGCGCTCGGCGATCCGCGCACGCACGCACGCGCACTCACTATGCGGTCGCGAGAGGGAGCATTGAAAAGGATGAAAAGGTCTCTCCCGCCCGCGACCAATCAGCTTCCAGACTGAGATTTATGCAAATGAGGGATGATGTCATCGCACAGGCCACCATCCTTTCTTTTACGCGCCGTCCCTCTTCTTTTCTGTCGCCTCGGACCCCAAGTGTAGCCCCTGCCCCCATGAGCCCACCCCCACGCCCGCGTTTCCCGCCGTTTCTTTTCACTTTCACTCTTCACTTTTACTAGTGCACACAAGAGAGCAAGAGAAACAGGGGCAGGCCTAACTAAAACTTTAACAGTTAACATGTTTGTTTCTTGACATAAAATAAACGGAGTAACAGAAACGATTAAAATATGTCAAAAAAGGGGATTTAATTTAGAACATTTTATTAAAATAATTATAATTTAAAATCTAAAATAAAAATCAGTAAAACCTATCACAGCCTATCTTGACAAACACACACCAAATGTATTAAAGTTTAAAATGAAAACAAATGCATATTAAATACATTTTAAAATATATAAATTAAACAATTGTAACAACTGTAATATATACAACTAAAATAGCAGACAAGTTATGCAAAACTTGAACTGAAAATTATTTAAAAGACATAAGCTGAGTAGAAAAAGTGACTGCTGGTGGATTTTGGCAACATCTCCTCCACCTCTTTAAAGGCCGACACACCTATTTACTTTGCTTTCATGGCTATATGCATGATAATATCTTTGTATTATTTACACTTCAGATTATTTTTTCTGCTCTTCGTGAACAAAAGTCTTGATTTGCAGCTCACCAGTTGAGATGCCTATACATATAATTTTTTAAACCGATTGGTGGTAAAATAATAAATCAAAGATGTTCTGAGGCAGCGTTAAGAGGTGCATTTAAACACAAGGGACATTTCAGATCAGCTTTAAGACAGATTTATTGTCCTGCTGCATACAGACACCTGTGTAAGCACATTAAACTCTGTTCCTCTAGAGTAAACGGCTTAAATGCATGCTCATATTTGCAAAACCCATATTTGTCCTATGATCAGAATGCGGTTTGGTAGCGTTTGCTTGTAAGCCTGTTTTCCCAGACACTCTGGAGAAGCCTCTAGACTGCTGCTGCTCTCATACAACTCTTTGTCTTCCTTTCTCTCTGGCGCTGTTGAGACGGTGGGACACAGGGTGGGCTTTCGGCATGTCTGTCTGCCTCTCTGTCTCGTGAGCCCTCTCCTTTCTCTGACAAACAAAGCTGCATGTAAATGTTCTTCTAGCAGAAGCCGATGCATTACTGATAGGCAAAGCATGCTAAAAACTCCTTTGTGTTTAGTCTCTGCAGTTTCATACAGAGCTGTCAGTACTGCATCGGTTACAATATCATTGCAAAGTCGAATAGAGATGTCAGTGGCACTGCATTAGCTCATGTTTTCCAACTTTTGTTTAATTTCCAACCTCATCATTTGAATACAGTCACAAGTCAGTCTAAACAGGCTCCTGTACACACCCAAATAAAAATATTACTAAATATTCATTGCGCAGGTGCCAGAAACCAGGCTGGGTTTTTTTTGCATATTGACAGAACCATCGCTTTGACTCAACTATGACATCATAGAGCTGTTGGAGTGGTGTGATGACCTCATGCTTAGCAACAGCAGAGTATCCAGACAAAATAAAGGGTGACATTTTAGAGAGTCCAGACCTCCGAGCGCTCAAACGCGAGTGTGTTGGCTGACGGACGTTTTGGCCCCCGTCGGGAGTGCACACAAAGGGAGGAAATATCCTGACCCTTGCGGTAAGAGACGGTGCCGAACCGGCAGGAAGAGGCGGGGCTTTTGAGCCGCCACTTACTTCCTATGCTATTTATCTGATTGTTTTTTCCCCGATGCCAGCGATCAGCCCTGCAGCTGGGCAACACGGCTCGAGAACACTGGCACTCACACAAAACACAAGCCTGAGCTAGAAACATGACAGGAACAAACACTCCCTAAAACAAAAACAGCCCAATTCAGAAACGTCAGAGCCGAAGCTAAGAAGTGAAGAAGTTAAATCGGATGTGTTTTCTACACAGATCAACTAACTCTGGCGTGTAGATAACACGATTTCCTTCTGTAGTCACAGCTAGTCGTGTAATAGCTGAATCCTCATCAGATTCACAGCAAATTAAAAATGCATTACTTTAAATTAGTAACTGCAAATAATGCTCACACCAAGTATGATAACTGATTAATGCCTCTGTAAAGTTTAATCATTCTAATTGTGAAGTGGCCTTGAAGCATGAGGAGATAATTCCCAATATTTTTCTACTTGAATGTTATTTTGTAAACAGAAATTGGCCCAATGAGAAAGCTCTGTGCAACTAGTCTACCACTAGGGGGCGGAATTCAACAATCGTATGCAAACGTTGAAAATACTGTCCAATGTCTTCAGCGATTGCCTGGTATCTTTGACTATCAGCAGACCGGAATGTTATTTATTTTCATGAGTATCACCAGAGCTACGTTACGATCATATGTGTACGTGGAAATTTCAAATCTGATTTGAGAATCGAATGCAGTTCAATATTTGACCTCCTGCTGCTGCGTCTGATCATACTTACAAAACTATGAGTGTGAGTGAAGTACCAGCATTTTTTTCAATAAAACTTTTTTTTTTTTTTAACACTATTATGTACAATGGCGGTTGCGAACAATAATTTTTGTATAATTATTTAGCAATTTACTGTTTTAACGATATATTATGCGCATCTCATCAGTAAAGCCAGTTCTTTTATTAGCGCTAAATCTCCGTCAGCTGTATTTAAAAGGAACCCCAGTTTATAAACAGAGCCGTATATGACTGAGAAGCTGCGCCATTGAATCACCCGCGAAACTAATGCGCAACTTCTCAGTGATCTACGGCCCTGTTTATAAACTGGCGCTGCATTTAAAAACAGCTGACGGAGATTTAGCGCTAATCAAAGAACCGGCTTTACTGATGAGATGCGCATAATATTTCAAACGATATATATTGCCCAGCCCTACTTTATATATAAATATATCATAAAAAGACATTTTTCAAAAACATTTCTACAAAACAAGTCCTACTGACTGAATGTTTTAACTGTAGTGTACTTTAAACTTCTATGATTAAGACCCTTTGCATGGACTTACTGTATCAACTCACTATTTACTCACCCCCTTATTGTTTCAAACCTGTCTGGACATTCTTTTTCCACAAGAAATAATAAAAAGAGAAAATGTGAAGACATTCAATTACGATGGACAAGTCTTCAAACTTTCAAGCATCAAAAACGGAGATAAAAGGACCATAAAAGTATCATAAAAATGCACATATGTGGCTTTTACCTAAACGTGATATTCTTATGACAAACAGAACTAATTTCTCATTTCAAACAACATGTTTAGATGAACTAGCCCTTTAAAACTTGAAATATGGCCCAATCAATAAAAAGTTAACACTGTTTTTAGAGACTTAACAGGCTTCTGGATGCGACTGATAATCAAAGAATTATAGAAGTTATTAAAGACAAGACACAAGTGAGGACACTGGCCGGACGCCATCTGATCGAGCCAGATAACGCTAGGTGAGCATTTGGCAGTGCTGGCGCTCCTCTATCCCCGCTCTCCGACAGATATTTCCATTCTTATATCCGTGTCTATCTTTACAGGCTTTTCGCCACTATGAGTCAGCTGCGCTTTGAAACCAAAAGCAGGAGAGCGGAAGAATCGAAAAAACAAGAGTGGGAGAAGAGCGGCCTGCAGTGTTTTATGTGAACATAAACTTGCCCAACAGCACATACAAGAACATCATCAATCAAAACGCAAGACCCCCGCAGCCCAACACCAATATGAAAGCAATCAAATCTGATCACGGTAGCAGAAGAGATGGGAAAACGAACAGCGTAGTGTGTAATGTCACCATAATGCTTTGCAAAAAAAAAAAAAAAAAAACAGACCCATGATCTCAACCAATACGGCATCTGTAAGCACCGAGAAATATTAGCGACACACTTCTGGTTCAATCCTACCCCCTGGAGGCGTCTCGCAAGTCTAGCTTCAACTAGATGAGAAAAAGAGGCGCTCTCGCCGATCTAAAAAGCCTTTTAATTTCCACTCTCACCCTGCTCCTCATTAGGGACAACATGATTTGGAGTATATTGTATAATTAAGGTGTAACCCTGAAATGAACTGATCTGCTTTTCCTGTGGCGCTGATGAAAGTTTTAATTAAGTGTCAAACAGTTATTGAGGAACATTTGGGCACTCATACTGAGTGTGTTTATCTGATTCATTTGGCTGCACCGCTGCCGTTTGGAGACAGTTATGAAAGCACACACACACACACACACAAGGCTCGACTTCCATTAAACCTCCTACAAAGATGAGGTTTTCTACTTTGAAGGTAATTCTACAAGAATACATACATTATTTTTACCGGGTTCGAAGTGCTGCACAAGCAAGAAAGCAAACTGATGACATTAGCGCACAACTTTTTGAACTTTTTACAGCCTTAGATATCAGCGAAGGTACAATATCAAACAGTTACTAGAATAACCTCGGCTGACAAACCGGAGAGAAGCAAACAGGCCCTCCCATCTATTTTAAAACCCAAAGAGAGCCAGAAATTTCCCAACACAAAGGGGATTAGCCAACAAAAGGCCTCGTCGTGTTCTTCCTCTCTGTCATTCTCTCTGTTGTCTCCATCTCTCTTTCTCTTTCCATCCACAGCAGGAACCCGGAGCATCGCCTCATCAGAGAGACGCTAATGAGTTTAATTAATAATGGAAATAAATGCAGCCGCCACAGTAACTCCGGAGAGCTAAGCTGCCGTTCTCTCGGCAGCTGCGGCACCGTTCACGCCGAGATAAGACGCTGCTCCCAGAGACCTGGACCGGACACAGATCCACACAAGAGCATAGATTTACTTCGTGATCACTTCTTAATACTCAAAGGCTTTGTCTAACGACTAAGCGTTTTTGGCAGGAGGTTGCTATATTTCTCTCAGAACTTTCCTCAAAATACGACGTAAACATTCTGTGCAAGAAATGGCATTTTGATAAGTACAGGCTCCTCTGGACAGCAGCAGGTGCACTAATAACACACTTAATGACAGTCTGTTTTTACTCATCAAGGGTTTTTGCTTTTTTAAACACATTTTTTAAAGGTTTTATTGTCTCCTTGTGTTTGTAGCATGTTCCTGAGTAAAATCAGTTTTTCTATATTACAGCATTCAATGTTCTGAAATGGTCAATCAATTATAGATTAACAGAGTTAGATATCTCTGATAGATCGAGCAAAAAATTAAAACGCACCCTAATATGCATTTTATGCAACACTGTAAACATACAAAGTGCAACACAAAAGATCTGCACAGTTAAATATAATTTAGATCCATAGAACATGTGTGGCACAGACTGCCAGCGAAATATTGATTTTGCTCAAGAACAAATATAGACTGCTGGTGCCATCTAGTGGCTGGAGTGGAAAACAAAGATTTGCCTTTCTGTCTTTACTGGCAGTTTAAAACCAAACAGACTAAAAACATACACAAACAAAATTCCATATTTAATTATAATAATATATTTATGCTCTCTGATAAATAAATGAAATGTGAATTATAAAAGGTACATTTTGTCAGGATCCTATTTTAGAGCGTGTTCTCTGTCCTTATAAAAAGGACATGTCAATTTGCCACCAAACCTGAACATTACCCAAATTAACCTCCCAGCATTAGCACAAATTAGGATCAAAGCATAACATCAAAGTCTCATCTGTCATTAGCGGTTGCTCTCCAGTGATCTATTTTTGTCGTCATCTGTTACTAACAGGCAACACTTGCACCATTAATAAACACCACCAAGGCACTGCATTGCTAATGTCTCTTTATCTGAAACATACTTTTGGCAAGGAATTAAATATGATAAATACATACAATATATGATATATCGACAATTTAAAAGGTAAAACAAACATAATTGGGTTCAAACTTATTTTTTGTGTAATAATATAATATATATTTCTGAACCATTCTAGAGCTGCATTGGCTATAGTAGCATTTAAAAAAAGCACAAACGTTTTTTGTTTTAAGTTGCAACACACCTCAGTGTCCACCGGATGTCTCTATCATAAAGCAAGTAAGCACGCTCTCCCTGATGTGAGTCACTTATTACAGTTTATAACATTTGTAAGCATGTGCCCATGCTGTTTTTTGGATCCCCGTGTCTCAGCGCTCAACTAGTCAGACAGACACAGAGTGAAGCGAATTCTAATTGAGTGTAACTCTAATTAAAAACAGGGCTCGGCTAATGCTATCCACTAATATTTGTTTTCTATCAGTCAGCACACTGTGGATGATTTACCCAGCTTTAAATAAACACAGCCAGCAAATTAGCTTCCAATCTAGATATCTTCATCTGCAGATTTTTTAGATATTTCAATACTTTCCTGGGCATCTTTTTGAGAAGAAAGGGGGAAACAGACTCGATACTCGATACCTTCTGCATACTTCATGTCAAAGTACTGTAAGAGAACCAGACTTCTAAAATGAAATGATTTTTAGTTCACACTTCACAGATAATATAGAATTGAAATATAATGTTGTTGTTTTTTACAAACAGTTCAGCATCTGTCATAATACTGCTAATAATTAACATTTAGTCCTTAATAAAGACTTACAAACTGTAAAGAGTAACTCACAAAGTAATGCTCACTAACTGGCAGCAAAATCAGCATGTGTCTAAACCCATGTCAGACAGTAACTACTGCAATACTGCTGTGAAATGCAAATAATAATTATAATAATTTAATTATATACTATATATATATATTGAAGAAAAATGATGAAGTGACACGATTTAACACAAGCTCTGCATTTAACCTAATCAAGTGCACACAACCACCCACCCACCCAGAGGACATATTACAAATACTGTGTATTTACATAACATATGAATCAAATGCAATACATTTGGGAAAAGTTATATAATCAACTTAAAATTACAATTCTTTCATCATCCACTCAGCCTCACGTCATTCTAGAATGTTTTAAATAAAGTTTGTGAATAAATTTTTTTTTAGGACACAAAAAAGATGCACAACACAAAACCCTTGGAAAAGTAGTCAATAACATATAAAAATTCATATTACGGTCATTAATCTTCTGTGCCAATCAGCTGTCAACTTTTATAACTAAATCTTTGAGATGGTAAGTTGAAAACTAAAATATAATCCAGTTTGTCCAGTTTGTGAACAAATAATCAAAATGGATTTGTAAACTGGTTACAAATATTTATTGAACAGATGGATTGAAAACATATAGAGAGAATGTTATGATTGTATGAATTAAAATAGTTTTAGTCTATTCCTCACATAAAACTCTAATATGACTTTAGAAGTCTTGGGATATAGTGGATGAATCGTATGCAAATTTGTATGGTATTTCGTAGTGCTTTGTGTGTGTGTGTCATTTTGGAGCTTTTCCAGCATTATAAATCCAGAATGACCAGGATGCATTACTGAATTTCTTCTTCTAAATTCCAAAGAAGAAACAAACTCATGAGTTTTGAAACAGCATTAATGCAGAATATTAATGAATTAATTATTTGTGCTTTGAAACCTATTGTTATACTGAAGTATTTTAGTACACTCTTTACTCTTGATTCAATTCAGCTATTCTCTGTTCAATGTCACCAGCCGCTAAAAAATGTTCTCCTGGCTTTTCTCTATATCTGTCTTCTCGCTTGCTCCTGTTGCTCGCTGTCTCTCACTCTCTGACTACTCAGTTGCACGGTCTAAAAGTAATTATATGTGTTTAATAACTTCGAGGGCTATAAAACCTCTTGTTAGAGGAGCAAGGAGGTCTAGTTTAATGATGACCATAAAAAAGGGTGAGAGAGAGACAGAGAGTAAAAGAGAGAGGCCAGGAAGGAGGGGATGCAGGGGTACAGGTGAGAAATGAAAGAAGTGTTCTGTTGCCCTTTCTATTACCTCCTTTCAGTTACCCCCATTGTTAAAAATCCATCCTGGGAATTAGTCATTGCTGTCTTCTGCCAGATTTATGGGTCGGAGGGTAAAAGTGCAGAAAGGAAGAAACGGATCAGGGTTGAAGATTCTCATTCGTCTCCCTGTAAATGCTGTCTTCATTTAGGGGGCTACAAAACATGCCATGGGCCCCCACATAAGCACCCCATCCAACTTCTCCTGGCTCCCTTATCCCAAAGAGCCTTCGAAAAGAAGCCCTCTCTTGGGTTATTATTGCTTATTCTGTAGAGGACTACCGGAATAGGGGGAATCAGCCGCAGACAACGAGGGGGCTTTTGTCGGAGTTATTTAAGTGTGGGAAATCTCAAGCGGATGGGCTGGCAGCGGTGAAATAAGCCCGGCAGCTGTGGGAGATGAAATAACAGAATGGATGTTGAGAGGGATGAGAGCTTGCTCAAAGCCAGCCGAGTCAGGCACAGAACCTCGGGGCCACCACGCACTGGCGACCGGATTCTGTTTGGAACTTGCGGTGATCCAGGGATGTTCTATTCTTGCACCGTACGGTCGCCAATCCTGCTATCGCACACGAGCGAGCTCTGGCACAGACTGCATGTCTGTATGCAGAAACGTCACAGCAGGTTCCTGCGCCCATTTAGAAGTGAACTGAGAATGCCTTTTAAATGCACAATTCAATTCCTGAGTTCGAACTGAGGTATCAAACAGAATGCAGAAATACAATTGTATCTATACTAGTATATAAGGGAAATATAAGAATATATAAATTTACAATAACTATTATAAAACATGAGTATATGTACATACATATACATTTTAACCAGTACTGTAGGATGATAAACGATAGATACAACGATCGAATGATAGAATGATAAAATGACAGATACTGTACAATGGTAAATAGATAGAGAAAAGATAGAATGATACATACTGTAGACAGACAGACAGACAGATATATAGGCAATGATAGAACAATAAAATGATAGAATGATAAATAGAACAATAGATTTATAGTACGATGATAGATAGTACGACAGACAGACAGACAGATAGATGTTAGATAGATAGATAGATAGATAGATAGATAGATAGATAGATAGATAGATAGATAGATAGATAGATAGATAGAT